>CATIWO010118247.1:0-18703 GCA_949673435.1 Macaranga tanarius | reverse complement strand
TCCCAAGCAATCACAAATCTTGTGTCACGATTTGATCCACTTATCACATGAGTACCCACATGTCTATTATGATATCTCATATCAAGTAGCATGAGACTCACTACCTCCCACTATCAATATCACATACCGATCAAGGAAAATAGATAAAAGTGATAGTCTAGATTAATATTACCTATATATTAATCCACCAACTATGAACATTTATAGTATATGTACTAAATGAGTTTGTCACTCATATTATCAACTCTTGATAATAAACTCATTTAACATAATATTAAAGGTAAATATTCAAATAAATAAACACTTTATCTAAAAGAATATTTTATTGCCAAGGGATTAATATACAATGTTTACATACATAATGGCCCTAGGGCACATCTATACTAACATATATATCCACATCAATTAGGGTTTTGTCTTTCATAAGTACCAAAACTCTTTTTGGTTTTTAATCATTATCTTTATTTCTATATTTCTATATATAAATATCCAAAACTATTTTAGATATATATATAAATATATATTTTTCTTTTAAATTTAATTATGGTAACTATTACTATAAATAAATTTTGGCTATTTACACATATGAAAGATAACTTATCTAATTGGGTTGATAAGCCCAATATCCGTTTTGGGTCTGTTCTATATGTGTGACTCTGTAGGTTCATACAACGTTGGCAATAGGCCTCCAATCCCATTGGTAGCCCATAAGTCATAAGTGGCCTCTAGCAAGACATTATGACCACTCAAGTCATGTGAAGGTCAGTAATCTGACATAACTTATTTAACAATAATATTACTGTCCTTTTGTACAAGATATCTTAGATTGAACATAAGGCATGATTTATGCCATCCTTAATAATTCAATTATTTCTCAATCTCAATTAGACTAAAATTGATAACTCCTTATCAACTAATTTCAAGCATGGCCATGCATTTACATTCAGTATAATTTATTGAGGGGCTCGTAGATATCCTCTTTATGATTAGTGAGGGACAAATTCCTTCTTGATCACTCATACTCCTCACATGATTCATTTTATATCCAATCACAATCTATTACATCATCCTGTTAAAGATAATATTAGAATGTGTTAAAATATAAAACTTATCATGCAGGACTCTATGATGATCTCAGGTCGGAGGACTATAATAATATCATTGCAATGAGAATAACTTATGACAATTATCTATGTAGTATTCTCATAGTGGGTCAATCCAGTACATCCTATGTACCTATGACTTGACTTTGTATCTTGTATACATGATCAATAAAATATGATCATCAGTCAACCTCATACTAGTCTTTATTCATTATTTTCCTATAATAATGACCGACTAGGGATGATTTAGAATATAACTCATTTACTTTTTTAAGAGTTTTAATATTATGTCACACCCTTGATGATCTTAAATAGAGTTAAACATTCATGGAATTCAATAGAGTCAATATGATAAAAATGCCTCTTTATTATAATGATGCAAAGTAGACAAAATTACAATATGGCCATAATACAATTAGCCTAGGGAACATCACTAATACCAAGATCTATTCTAATTGTCCTCTTCCTAAATCTTCATGAATTTTCAACTCCACCCAACATGGTTGAAGCAAGTCAATCATTCATTCCATCAAATTTACCTCTATTGTACAAAGAGGAAATAGTAAACAGTCTCAAATCTTAGCTCCACTTTATGCAACAATAGTTATCATACCTCACTCAGGAAACATGGATTGGAATTTAAATTGAAGGTATCTCTTGTCCTCTTACATCTATAGTACCAACCAGTGCCTTAGGTAATATTCAACAAGATGGATGAACACCACTCAGGAATGAGCAGGGTGAGTCATGTGGAAATAGGAGTCAACCACTCAAAGGACATAAATCTAATTTGGAATAAGAAGCAGAGTCCGATGCTCATTTAAGAGAGAGGAATGACTTTAATCATCAATTACAAGAAGTAATGCATAAAGTCTGAATAGGACCAAACGAAATAGAGGAATGCATGGAAGCACTCCATTCATCAATAGTATAATGACAACACAGATACCATCAAAGTTCAAAGTTCCATCTCTAAATCAATATAATGGAACTGGCGATACAATAGCTCATGTCTCCATGTTCTGAACAAAGATGATGTTGCAAAATGTCAATGATGCCATAATGTGTTGAGTATTCCCTACTACTCTCACGAATACAGCTCAAAGATGGTTTCATAGACTCCCAAAGAACTCGATATCCACCTTTAAGGAGTTAGTAGAGCAATTCAGAACTTTTTTTTATCATGAACATTTTGCCAAAGAAAATCAGAAACGATCTATGACTTTAAAACAAGGTGACAATAAGACACTCAAAAATTACCTTGACAAATTGAATAAGATTGCCATGCAAATTGAACATCTGAGTAATGAAGCAGTAATAGATGCATTGAAGTATAGTACTAGGATAGGAAAGCTCAGAGATAAAATAATGACGAAGAAACCTCAAACTTTCCCTAAAGCAATGGCTATTGCCATAAGGTTAATTGACCTCGATAAAGATATGAGGGAGATGTGGAAAAAGGAAAGTGAAGAGATGGCCGTAAAAAAAAGGGATGAGAAGAAAGATACTAGAAAAGAACGCAGTTTAAGCTTCGGACCAAGGAATGATAATAAGAGCTATTCTCCCTTAAATGGACTAAGTTTAGAGATCCTTATGTAGATCAAACAAAATGGAATTGATATACCAACTCTGCGGAAGCTTAATCCACTTTCAAACGGGATAAGAGATAAGAATTAGTATTGTAGATATCATCGAGATTATGGTCATAACACAGATGAATGCTGAGATCTTAAGATTAAAATTGATCGATTGGTAAGAGCTGGATCCTTGAGAAAATTCACCGAGGATCCCCCAAAATGATAAAGATGTTCTAAAACTCGGAGTAATAATAAAAAAGATACAAAAAAATCATAGGGATGTATCCGAGGTCATCAATATGATAATTGGTGGCGAATCAACATCAGGAGGGAGAAAGAAAAGACTTAGGAAAGATGTATGTATAGTAGGAACCAATTCTTCCATTCCACCTATCACAATAAGTTAAGAAGATGGACTTCATGTCAAACAACCCCATAATGGTTCATTGGTAATCAGGGTAGACATAAAAAATTATTTAGTCAAAAGGATACTCGTAGATGATGGAAGTGCAGTTAATGTTTTAACATGGGAAGCCTTTCAAGCAATGGGAGGCTCGTCAGTCGATCTAAAGCTGATCTCTAATCTAATAAGAAGCTTTTATAGGGGAACGGTTCAACTAATGGTTAGTGTTGAGCTAGACATAGAATTTGGAAATTGAGAGTTAGCGGAGCATATTATATTAAAAGCCTTGTTTGATATAGTAAATACTCGGCTTGCTTACAATGGAGTCATTGGGAGACCGATCCTATGGGAGACAGGAGCAGTAATAAGTATCAAATACTTAATGATGAAAATTCCTATCCCAGGACAAGTTATTATGATCAAAGGAGATTAAGAAGCTGCTAAATAGTTTTATCAGCTTGTAACCAAAGATGAGTTAGAAGCCTTCCCGATAGAAAATTTTATTAATTTTGAAAAATAAGGAGTAAGGCCTGAACTAGTCGATGAGCTAAACGAGTTGAAACTCGTTAATGGTAAGCTAGTTAAAATTGGCGGAGAGATGTTTGACCAAGTGGCAAAGGGAATCAAACAAGTGCTTCAAAATCAAATAAGTACTTTGGTAATACAGGCATCAGAGATAGTTAGAATTGATCCCAATATAGTTGCCCATAACTTTAATATTGATCCATCTATCAAACTGGTAGTACAGAAAAGTGAAACTTTTCTTTAAAAAGGCAAAAGATTATAGCAGCGGAAACACCAAGTTACTGGAGGTAGGATTTATAAGAGAAGTCTCATATCCTGAATGGTTAGCCAATGTAGTCCTTGTCCGTAATCCGAATAGGAAATATCATATGTGTGTGGATTATACGGACTTAAACAAAGCATGTTCAAAAGATAGTTATCCTCTTGTGACTATAGATCAGCTGGTTCATTCAACTGCTTGCCATAGGATGTATAGCTTCGTTGATGCTACCCAAAGATATAATTAGATTTCCATGAAAAAGGAAGTTCAAGAAAAAACATCTTTCATAACTCATCAAGGGCTTTATTGTTACAATGTCATGCCCTTTAGTGTCAAAAATGCAGGAGCTATATACCATAGATTCATGAACTTCATCTTCAAGGAACACATAGGTCAAACTATAGAGGTGTATGTGGATGATTTGATTATTAAAAGTCGAAGCCCGGAGGATCATCCTAAAAACCTAGAATAAGTCTTTAGAACATTTGACCAATACAAAGTAAAACTTAACATAGACAAGCGTGTCTTTAGAGTCAAACCTATAGTAAATGGAAGCGATCATCAACATGAAGGTGCCCATAAATTTAAATAAGTTAAAAAAGTTGAACGAACAAATAATAGTGTAGGCGGCGGGGTTCAGCATGCTCTCAAGTGTCTAGCGATCACGGTACTATGCAGACTCAGGGCCCACTTGGAATACAACTTTAAGCCTTTTGACAGGCTTTAGCTGGAAAATGGAGTCACCACCTGGGTGAAATCCGGGATACTTTTACAGAAACTAGATCATACAGAGGGAGCCCAACAACTGTCCTCAGAGATTGGGTCCGAAAATTGGGTATGGGCTTTACAATGGCCCACCCAATCTTGCGATCGGCCTCCGTTTGTGTTTTATATTTTATTATTTATATTATTTAATTACTCTTTTAATTACATGCAAATGGCTGTTTGATCCAAATAAATTCCAAATTTTATAATTTAGTCCAATTTTGTTTAATAAATCCATTTTCATACAATTTGGTCCTGATTCACCACATTTATCGCATACAGAAATAATCCATTCATAGTTAACAAATAAAAATAAAAACATGCAAAGAAATGAAGGGATAAGAAATGAATTACAACCCGACTGTCACACAACAAATAACAAAAATAATAAAATGAAATTTCAAGTTCAATTTTAGTAGCCCTAAGGCTACAAATAATTATATTGTGCAAAAGAAGATTTCAATTAGTGGTTCTCAAAATAAATCCTTCAAAAAAAATAAGAAAGTTAGTATCAAACCATTAAAGCATGAATAATTAGAAAATATAAAAAATGCAAAGAATCGTGAACTGCCGCATGGAGTTGTCTAGGCGGCACAAAAGCGGCGCCTCTTTTCTATTTAACGGTCAAATTTTTTTTAAATAAAAACTCACAGAGGTGACACCTCTGTTAGCAGAGCTAACGCGCTATAAAAAAGTGTTGCCTTTGTAACTTTTGGTGCAGAAAAAATAGACTGAACAATAATAGAAATTATGCAAAATTTAACAGGCACTTAGCATTCTAATTAAAATGAATCAAAACAGCATTTACTATGCATAAAATAGTTAATTCATATGTTTGAAATTGCTAAAATAATAATCAGAAATGCAAAAAAGAAGAACTTTACTAATTAAAATTAGTTTAGTCCTCAGATTTTGATTGTTAATGTTCTATCTTCGGAAATTCATGGATTTTGAACCTCTAACTCTTCCTTTTGCTTTTGGATTTTTCTTTTCTTGTAGTTTTTTCTTTATTTTTGGAAGATTTTTTTTCTTATTTTTTTCTCCTTCCCTTTTTTATTCCCTAAAAATCTTCCCTTTATAGAGAGGGTTCCACCTCTCTAATCACCTTCTTTTCCTCTTCCTCTCCCCATGAACGTGGGGAGAGGCGTTACAAAATGTGGAAAATTCCACATTATGTAATTAATGGCTTTTATTTTTATTTTTTTGAACGAGTTACAGAGGCAGCGCCTCTGCAATTCAAACTTACAGAAGAGGCGGTGCCTCTGTGAAATGGGCTTTTGGGTTATGGCTATTTGGACTTGGTTCCCTCTGGTGGGTTTGGCCTTTGTTTTAGGTTGTGAGTGTGTTTAGGCTTCTCTTAAGTGGGCCAGAATCTAATTCCTTTGCTGAGTTGGGCTTACGTCTCATTTTCATCATTGGGCTTTTACCTCGCAGGCTGGATCAAACCATGTGTCAACATTTTGCCCCCTACTTTTTTAAAAATCAAAATGCAAGTAATGTAGTAAGATTTATAGAAAGGTACATGCAAGCATTGTAATGACTCATGAAAAAGCATATAAATGCAAACAACAAAGAAAAACCCCAATCTTCAAAGTGAGATGTTCGAAAAAAGGTAATTTTTAGAGCCACATGTTTAAAAAAATCTGATTTTATTCCATCAACCTTGATATTCAAAATCAAGAGGCTTAATCAAATTGGTAGTCTCATGTCGTCAGCCTTAATGTACAAATCAAGAGGTTAGAGGCTGACGGACTGCTAAGGTTTCCATTCGTCAGCCTCAGAGTTAACTATCCAAGAGAACATCCCCAGCCAATTCCGTCAACTTTGATGTTCAAAATCAAAAGGAAAATAATTTTAAGTCGTCAACCTTGATTTATAAAATCAAGAGGTTTTTAAAAGAACGAAAACAAAAATTATCTTTTCAAGATAAAAGTTGTATAACCACTTTGGGTGTCAGGTGAGGGCAAACAAAATGAGCCATATAGCCACCTCGGGCATCAAGTGAAAGCAAACAAACATAAGCCTTATAGCCACCTCGGGCATCAGACGACATCAACAAACACGAGCCATATAGTCACCTCGGGCATCAGGCAAAAATAGATGTAACGAGCCATATAGCCATCTCAAGCGTCAGGCAAAAATAGATGTAATGAGCTATATAGCCACCTCAGGCATTAGGCAGGATGCTATATTCTAAAATATTTTATGGCTAGTCCACATTCAAAAAATAATACAAAGCTGATGTATGAATGATTATGATCTTCAAAAGCTTTTGAAAATAATTTTGACAAACATAAACCCATGTGATGTGGAAAACATGCATTATTCAATACGTGTATGCATAAGATTCAAAAGTAATATTGCAAAACAATTTCATGTATGCATAAGCAAGTGTTTTAAATGTAATGATTAGCCAAATGCCTCTTCTGTCTAGAGCTGATCTTTGGGACTGGTTTTCTCTTTATTAAAGAATCCGAAGTTAAAAATTGATTCCATTGGAGACTGCTATTGAGACCGGTATCACTAGATGGAAATAGAATGAAACCTTCAATGGTTAGATTGGGACGATAATGACAACAAGTGCCTCTTGGCTTGATTGTGTTCTAAAAATGCTTGACTGCTGTAGGACTATTATGATTGTGCTCAATGTGAAAAAGACACTCCATTTGCCCCGCAGTAAAATTTTGATGTCCTTAAAGCTCACATGATTGCCCCCCAGCTTGAAATTACAATAAATTTTTATTTTATATTCCCTTTTTTGCCTAGGCCGCCCTCTTTTGAGAGTTTTCAAACCTAGCTAGGTCTTTTATTTTTTTATTTTTTTTATTTTCCCTCTTTTGCCTAGATCGCCCACTTTCAGGGGTTTTCAACCTAGCTGGGTAGTTACAAAATCATGCTGATGATTAACCACTATTTTTTATCATGCACACTATTAGTCTGCTTAGTGTTCTTCTTATAACTGACTTGCCTGATGTCCATGCTGCTATGACGTGCTCGCTACTAATTACTTGATGCTTTTGTTGCTGACTTTCTGATATCTATGTCGCTACTTTAGCTGCTGATCATATGAATTTACTGATGATCCATGTTTGATACTTCATGTCCTAATATTATATCAATCATGCTCATTTTTTATGATCACGCATTCATTACAACTATGCACGCTACATTATGGCTATTATCGACTAGCCTTTTATAAGTTTTTTGGTCAACCATTTTTTTAACTCACAATTGAAAAAAAAATTATTTTGATCCTCTGAGATTGGTGAAAGAGAAATTTGTGATGGTTGCATAGAGATCAACTTTTTAAAAATGGGTGGCATTCGGTAAATGGTGGTATGAATAGGGATTTTTCTTTTCCTTACTTTTCCCCCTTCCTCTTCTTTTTTTTCGTTTTTCTTTCTTCATGATGTGGTTTCTCTTCCCTTTCCCTTTTTTTTTTCTTTCTTTTATCTTTCTCTCTTATTCAAGCATAATATAAAAGTGTACAATTATAATAAATTTACAATCATATAATTTGAGCAATTTGACATTTATTAGCACGAAAATGGAAAAGTTACAGTAAAATATTATTCCAACAATGACAATCATTCATGAATGTTCAGTTTCAAGTCAGCTTCAATCTCTACTCCAAAGCGGTATAACTCTTCAAAATTCCTTATGTCCATGTTCTTCAACTTATCATCAATGGGTGGAATGTAAGCTTCTGCAGCTATGAGCGGTTGATTTGATTCTATAGGTCTATGCTTCATTTGAGCCAACTTTTCTCTCTATCTGGTCAGAAAACTCGCGAAGGATTCATTAGGTTCCTACCTTGTATTCTGTAATTCCTGAAGGGAGACCTTAAACTAAGAATTCAACCTGTATTGCTTGATGAAGGCTGAACATAACTCTTTTTAATTCTACTGAACATGCGCATCTAGGGTGTAGTACCACTTAACAGCAGCTTCAGTCAATGACATCAAAAATTGTTTAACAATTTGTACTTTGGTCAGTCCAGTGGGCTTCATGAAAGTGACATATTGTCGAAGATGAAGGTGAGGGTCATCTATCCCATCATACTTCTTGAATCTGGAAACTTAAACTTCGGGGGCAGTAGTTCCTCTTCCTCCAGATCTAGGTAGGCAAAGTCATAGTTGAGCCCATGCTTCTTTATTGCAGCTTGCAGTTTAGTTATATGCTTTTTCATATCTTTCATCCATTATAGTTCAGCTAAATCCTTTGCTACTTTCATTTTTTCTTTGAGCGGTTCACCAATTATGGCTTTGGTTTTAGAATCTTCTTCATCTATGGGCCTCTTTTTGAACATCTCAGTAATCACTTTTATGCATATTTGTCGCACCTCATCCCTGAACTCCTTTAAAATTTATTACCTAAAGAGTTCTGGATCAAAATTGGAGGGTTCTGACATTCTGTTTCCCTTATGGTGTGGTCTCAATTGACTAGTTGGATTCTCAATATTGGTGGGCCAAATTACCCTTGACTTACTTCTAAACAAAAGAGACTTTCGACTGTAAATAGATGAATTTAAAAATGAAAATGAGTGATATGTATGCATGAAATGTAAATGATTTTTTTTGAATTTTTTATATTTTCAAAGAGTTTACAAAATAAACACACAAATAGCAAACACACATAGGTCTCAATAACGATGCCTTCTAGCCTTATTCCTCCCACACACGTGTTTGAGGTGAGTCTCTTGTCCTAGGATATTTTTTTAGTATGGGTTTTAATTATCATCGGGGGATAATAAAATTGATGTTCATGCAAATCTGTCGAGACGTTTCAAACAAGTAGCATATCTCATTAATAAAATCAAGATCTAACATAACGGGCCATAGTAGAAGAGCAAAGCCTAATCTAAAATGATCCATCATTATTGGGCTTGGGCTTTATTAATGGGACTACTATATGACATTAAAACACATGCATTAGAGGGAAAACTTAAAAGAAGCTGCTAAGCCACTATAAAAACTGAGTCTCAAGCAAAGTTAAAGGCTCCCACAACTTCATTCTCTCTTTCCATCTCCCTACTCAAGGGTCCGAGTAACGTACTTAATTATATTCCACTATAAGTGATAATAACTATATACCCTACCACTAGGTTTGAATGAAACGCAGGCAGCAGAGCAATAGCTATTATTAAGTTATTTGGGACTGTGTGTATAGTATGTGAAAATAGTGTAGTGAATGCAGAAGGAATAATTACATAATTAAAAATAATAAAATACAAAAAACTAGAATTAGTTTCTCTATCCCCAGTGGAGTCGCCACTGTAGGCAACGGGGTTTAGAGCGCGCCTAAGTGTTTGGCGACCACGGCACTGTGCGGGCTTAGGACCCACTAGGAATGCAACTTTGGGCCTTTTGATAGACTTTAGTTAGAGAATGGAGTCGCCACCTGGGTAAAATACGGGGATACTTTTACAATAAATGGATTCCACAGAGGGAGTCCAGCAGCCGTCCTCAGAGATTGGGTCCGAAAACTAGGTATGGGCTTTACAATGGCCCACCTGACCTTGCGATCGGCCTTTATTTGTATTTTATATTTTATTATTTATATTATTTAATTACATAAAAATGGCTGTTTGATCCAAATAAATTTTAAATTTTATAATTTAGTCCATTTTTGTTTAATAAATCCATTTTCATACAATTTGGTCTTGATTCACCACATACAGAAATAATCCAGTCACAATTAACAATATAAATAAAAACATGCAAAGAAATAGAGGGAAGAGAAATGAATTACAACCTGATTGTCACACAACAAATAACAAAAATAATAAAATGAAATTCCAAGTTCAATTTTATTAGCCCTAAGGCTATAAATAATTATATTGTGCAAAAGAAGATTTCAATTAGTGGTTCTCAAAATAAATCCTTCAAAAAAAATAAGAAAGTTAGTATCGAACCATTAAAGAATGAATAATTAGAAAATATAAAAAATACAAAGAATCATGAACTGCCGCCTGGAATTGTCCAGGCAGCACAGATGTGGCGCCTCTTTGCTGTTTAATAATCAAAAATTTTTTTAAATAAAAACTCATAGAGGCAATGCCTCTGTTAGTAAAGGCGGCACCTCTACAAAAAGGCTTCACCTCTGCAACTTCTGGTGCAGGAAAAACAGATTGAAAAATAATTCGAATTATGCAAACTTTAACGGGCACTTAGCAATTCTAATTAAAATGAATCAAAACATCATTTACTATGCACAAAACAGTTAATTCAGATGTTTAAAATTGCTAAAAAATAATCATAAATGCAAAAAAGAAGAACTTTATTAATTAAAAATAGTTTAGCCCTCAAATTTTGATTGTTAATACCCCTAACTCCGGAAATTCATAGATTATGGACCTCTAACTCTTTCTTTTGCTTCTTGCTTTTTTCTTTTTTGGGATTGTTTTTCTTTTCTTCTGATTTTTTATTTTTTTCTGCAAGATTTTTTTTCTTGATTTTTTCTCCTTCCCTTTTTTCTTTTCCTAAAAATCTTCCATTTATAAAGAGGGTTCCACCTCTCTAATCACCTTTTTTTTCCTCTTTCGCTCCCCATGAACGTGGGGAGAGGCATTACATAATGTGGGGAATCCCATGTTCTGTAACTAATGGCTTTTATTTGTTTATTATTTATTTTGGACAAGTTACAGAGGCAGTGCCTTTCTCTGTGAAATGGACTTTTGGGCTTCTGGGCTTTTGGGCCGTGGCTGTTTACACTTGGTTCCCTCTGGTGGGTTTGGGCTTTATTTTAGGTTGTGAGTGTATTTGGACTTCTCTTGAGTGGGCCATAATCTAATATCTTTTACTGAGTTGGGCTTACATCTCATTTTTATTATTAGACTTTTGCCTCGTAGGCCGGGTCAAACCTTGTGTCAATAAATAGCCTTGGGAAGATTTATGTCATGCTCAGCTAGGAAGTGCCTCCCTTTCTTCCGAGCATTGAAGAACACATGGATATTTGAGTGGAGTGCTGACTCCCAGCTAGCATTCGAAGACATTAAAAAATTTCTAGTCTCTCCACCTTTGCTAAGTAGACCAACTCCGGGGGGAAGTATTATACCTTTATTTGTCAATAGGAAATGAATCTTTAGCATCAGTACTTGTACAAGAAGATTAGGGAGAGAAAAACCCAATCTACTATGTGAGTAAGGTCCTTCGAGGATTAGAGATCCGCTATCCCAAGATGGATAAATTAGCGTTAGCTCTAGTACATACCTCACAGAAGCTCTGACACTATTTTTAAGATCATAAAATAGTGGTTAGAATGAATCAACCTCTTAAAAAAGTTCTACAAAGACTAGAGACATCTGGACAACTCGTTCAATGGTTAGTTCAACTAGGAGAACGTGATATCTCCTACGAACCACGAAGTGCAATAAAAGCCTAAGATTATCCGATTTCATCCAAAAGATGATGAAATCAGATAGACTCGGCAATGAGAAGTCTGAATGGTGACTGTACGTAGATGGTTTCGCAGGTAGGCAAGGTTTGGGTGCTGGCATTATATTAGTAGGACCTCAAAGAATAAAAATTGAATATGCAGTCTGGATAACCTACCATGCTACAAATAATGCAGCAGAGTACGAAGCTCCAATCATGGGGTTAAAATTATCAAATGAAGTAAAAGCCGAAAGCCTCAAAATACTATGTGATTCTTAGCTCGTAGTTAATCAGCTGAAAGGGACTTTTGAAATGAAAGACCCAAGTATGATAAAATATTTAGACAAAGCCTATGCACTTTTGAAAAGGTTAGAAGAAAATGGAGGGCAGTAGAGTATAATCCAAATCCTGAGAAGTCAAAATAAAGCAGATGGGTTAGCAAAGTCCGCAGTAGAGAATGGACCCTTATTCCAAAGCCTGAAACTAAGAGAGGAACTCATTAGTCCATCTACTGAAGAGAATGAAGTGCTCGGAACTTTTGAGATAACAGAATGGATAAAGCCTATAGCTGAGTATCTAGATTCATGTAAGCTTCCTGACGATAGAGATCAGGCTAAGAAAATTTGAATCAAGGCTGCCCAGTAGTCATTATAAAATGGAAACCTGTATAGAAGGTCAATCAGTCACCCATAGAGTAAATGCATATCTCCTGAAGAAAGGAAATTATGTTTTAAGAGAAATACATGAAGAGATATATGGTGCTCATGAAGCTCAGGCAACCTTAGTGAAAAAAGTTCTTTTACAAGGTTATTACTGGCCTACAATGTCTCAGGATACATAAAATCTTGTGTGAAGTTGTGACAAATACTAGATATACTCCTAGATAATTCATTCACCAGCCTTTGTTCAGAGTCCCATAGGCAGTTTATGGCCATTCACAGTATGGGAGATATGCATAATTAGGCCTTTCCCTTTAGCACCAAGGCAAAGGAAGTTTATCATTGTGGCTATAAATCATTTCACTAAATGGATTAAGGTTAAAGTAGTTTCGACAATAATAGAAGCTAGGACTCGTAGCTTCTTTTGGAAGGAAATAATAAATAAATTTGGAATCCCTTATACACTCGTTACAGATAATGGGAAGCAATTTGATAATAAGAAATTTAAACAAGTCTGTTTTGATCTAAATATAAAGTTACGATTCACCTCAATAAATCATCCATAGACGAATGGACAGTCGAAGGTTACGAATCGCATTATTTTACAAGGAGAAAAGAACCTCTCGATGATAAAAAAAAAGATTGGGCAGATGAACTCTATAATGTCATTTGGGCATACCAGACTACGCCAAGAAAAGCAATAGAAGAATCACATTTTCATCTAGTATATGGAATAGATGCTGTCATTTTAGTCGAGATAGGATCCCCCTTACTTAGAATCTCTAAAGACATGGACCAATCAGAAAATAAAGCTAATTGCAGGATCATTTTAGATATACTAGAGGAAAGGAGAGAATAAGCTGCAGTTGTAGCCGAGGCCAGACGAGATTATAGATTGTTCGTTATCACAAAAAAAGAGTTCATCTAAGAACTTTCAACGTGGGAGACTTGGTCTTGAGGAAGGCTGAGATAGGTAAAGGAAATTCGGGTACCGAAAAGCTTGGACCAAATTGGGAAGGCCTATACTGAGTCATTGAAGTAACCAATAAAGGAGCTTATAAACTCAGCGACATGAAAAATAAAAAAATTCCAAGGTATTGGAATGTAGAAATTTTGAGAAAGTATTACTAGTAGGTTACATGTCAGGAACAATCAGATTAATAAACCCAAATGATTTGTAATAGCCAAACCAATTAAATAAAATAATTTTTATGACATTAGAACTCGCGTCATAGTTCATAAACTATATTTGTACGTCATATGATTAAACATCGATACTCATTCATTACGAACGAATGATTGATATTCGTACACTTGTTCATGATTAATAACACCCACATCGTACAAGTAAGGCACTCGTATGAACTACTATCACGATTGTAAACAATTCAAGTGTCTAGGAATCGATGCACACTCATTCGTTCATCGTACGAGTAAGGCACTCATATGAATTAATGATACTCGTTTGTCATAATGAGCATGCATGTACGATCTAATGATACTCGTATCATAGTGAGTAAGTATGTACGAGTCTATCACTCATACAATATGACATTCTATACACTAATACTCATCTATATTGAACACACTAATACAATGCTTGTATATGAATGGAACTAGTTCGTAATAAACCAATTGCACGACCACAACACTTATACATAATATGAACGGAGCAACTGAACCAAAGATACTCGTTGGGTGTTCCTAATGAAATGTATGATAGCTCATTCATGATACAAGATGGTATAAATCAACACTCATACGAGTAAATATTACTCGTCCATCTCATAATATAAGAATTAACGGAACTCGTAATACAAGTATAAGATCAAAAGATCAAAAGATGATACTCATAAACATATTTCATACATGAAAAACCAAATAAACAAGTAACACTTTTAATGTGTAAATATTTAGAAGTCAAGACAAATAAGGAAATCTTCATTAAAATATCAAGTCATTACAATTAGTGAAAATTCAAAATAGAGCTACACAAGAATAAGTATAAAAAGTTTTAGCTCTCAAATAAAATGCTAAGCTTCCTCTTGTGTCAGAAGATTAGGAGCTTGTGTTTATATGATTTCAACGGATGGACCCTATAGACGAGCACCAGTAAGATCGAGTGTTCCAATAGGAAGCGCTTCAGTGGCTAAGCTAGCTCTATCAGTACGGTCGGAGGACTGGCTCCCCTTACTTAAAACCATCAAAGAACGTTCCTTTTTAACCAACTCGCCTAGATCTCGGATTGATATCTTATTGATTTATGAGATTCCAGATCCAGATGTTGTAAACTTAACATCCGTTGACACTTCAACTTTAGATCCTGAATAAAGCTAGCGGTCAAGTCTTGGAAAACTCTATTTTCACTAAGATGAGCTTTGAATAATCGGTTGATTTTTTTATCTTGATCTTCAATTCTCTTACTCAGATGAGTGAGGGAATTTTGAAGAACTTCATTTGCCTTTTTTTCTTGCTTATAACTCATCAAGGCACTATCTCTTTCAATACGAACTATGTCGATGATGTCCTTCATTCTTCCAAGCTTGCCTTCTTATTCAATCCTTAGCTCATTAAATTTCTGGTCCTTCAAACTACACTTGCTCTTATGAGTGTACCAAATATCATCCATCCAGAGGATTCCTTGAGTAGCCTATATAAAATAAATGAGTTAGAGTCAAACGAGTGAATGATCTAATCTAGTTATCGTATGAATCATTACCTCAAATAGACTTAAGAACACTTGGCTCTTAAGATCATTCTCATCTATGGCCAGCCACTTAGTCATGTCTTTTGGCAGCCAAAGGCACTTGAATAAGTGATCTCGGGGGTTGAAGATACTCGGATCCTCAACTTTCTTTTCAATCTAGGATACGAACATCCGAGGTGTTCGTAAGCTACGAACATCCTTATTACGAGGTTCATAGGGTTACAACATCCTTGCAAGATGTTTATAAAATACAAACATTTGATAAGCTACGAATATCCTTATAACAAAATGTTAGAAGGGTTTGAACATCCGCTGTGAGATGCTCATAAGTTACGAATATCCAAGATGTTCGTAAGCTATGAGAATCCTTACAAGGAATTTTAAGGTTTCGCCTATTCTTTACAAGATGTGCTATGAATATCTTTTAAAGCACCCTTTAAAATGTATTGAGGTTATAGGCACCTTCGTTAATAAACATTGCGAATATAAAGGTGTCAGGATATCCAAGCTCAGTAATGAGTATGGAAAATGAAGGCCAGGATAACTTTAGAATAATTTTTACTGAACATAAATATTCGGTAGCATTGGAGGGGAACTCTTGTAGTCCTAAGAGGAAAAAGGCCTTCATGGCCTGAGCCCAATGCAGATTTAGTCCAAGGAAGGATTCATAATTAGTTGAATGATCAGTGTTTTATTTGGAAATAAAGACCTAATTGGTAAGGGAAAAGGACTTAAAATAATAATTTGAATTGGATTAGGTATGTCTCTCAGATGTCTATATAAGTACATGTTTTCTCTTAAATAACTTAACTTGAATAGATTTTCTCTGACTTAAGTATCAGAGGACCTATAGATCAAGGATCCCAGGCTCATTCTAGTTTTTTTTTGTGCTTGCAGGTCTTGAGAAAATTCAACATTCATCAGTAATGTTGAAAATATATAACTTTTTTTATGGGCAATCAAGCATTTAACTATTAATCATTTTTTAACATAACTTTTACTACCAATATCAAAAGAAAAGCAGTTGTCAAAATAAAAAATAAAAAGAAAAGAATAAGATGACAATCAGCAGCAGCAGCCATACAAGAATAATCTACAACACCATAACTAACAACAACAATAACAACGTTTTATGGATACAAACTTTCATCCTTTTGACAATCAAAAATTGTAACAGGTTGTTCACTGTAACTTCAATTGTTTCCACCATTAGCTGTTTGAGTTGATTTTTTTTTATAAGCTCTAAGAGACATAAAATCAAATGTTTCATAGGAAATATAGTAGAACCTGAAAGAATCTAAGAATTAAACGCAATTATTCAAATAAACATTGATCCATCAGTGAAAAAAAGTCAAAAATTTTTATAAAAAAAGAAACAAATGCCAACACAACCTAACCTAACCAATTCCATGATTAGGAAGGCGAAGCTCTTGAAATCTCATGAAATTAAGATCTTGCAACACTGCAATTTGAAAAAATTTGGACAAGAGTTACTATTATGGTGGCGGCGGCAATAAAGGTTGGTGGCAGCAGAGGTGGTGGTGGTTGCAGTGGAGGAGGAGGAAGAGTGTTGGTGGAGGAGCTCAAGGTAACCGAAGGGTAGAGTTTTAACGCTAAAGTGTTTTTTTTTTTAGCGTTTTTAGTGTGAACTATATGGGGCACGCGGGTAATTATTTTAGAGAGCTTAGAGCATGCGAGTAATTTAGAAAAACTTGACGTTTTAAAGTAATAAAATTATAAAAATGAGGTATTTGTGTAAAGTTCCCATATTGTAATTATATCCGTAACTAAGCTTACATAGTAGAAATTATAAATTAGTGGGAAAATTATAAGAGATTATAAAAATAAATTAATAAAACAATTAATTTTATAAATTAATTAAAAAAATTATAACAAAAATCTATAATAACTTGAATACAAATTAAAGTACTATTAATGAACTTACTGTGTATTTTATTTCATGTAAAGAAAAAGATGCACAATTCAATTTTTAACTCTCAAGAGAAAATAGCGGGTAAATTTCTCCAATGGTTACTTAAGTTTTTTCTTTGTTTCAAATTGGTTCTTTAATTTTGATTTTTATCTTTTCAGTTACTTAACTTTTATTTCTATTTCAAATTGGTACATTCACTATATTTAATTTCTTCAAATTTTATACAGAAATTTTTTAATCCTTAAGACATTTAATTTTTCAATTTAATCTAAAATTCAAATAATTTAGAAATTCACTTTCTCTTAGACTCTAATACCACTCCTATACTTCGTTAACTACAAATAATATAATTTTTTCTTTTTAATTTTGAAATTTTTTTTATTTTTTTTTTGAAACAAAATATTTTTGATGATCCAATTTTTTTTCTTTTGATAAAATTTAGAAATAAATGGTAAACTTAAGTAACCATTGAAGAAATTTACCCGAAAATAGCATATGATTATGAATAATGTATCAACCTTGAAATTGAGTATAAATTCGGTCTCCTTTTTTTTTTTTTTTTTGAATTACAACTTACAAATTTTATATTAACAAGTTAACATAATAATAAAAAAAATAAGCACAAAAAGGATATAAATTTTATAAATTTGAATTAAAATTATCCATGGAAAAACCATAAAAAATTAAATATTTATATGATTTTTTTGGTTAAAAAAAGGCCTACAAATCTTTCAAAATCAAAAAACAACATAGGAAGAATGATGAAACAAACAGCAGTGAGTGATTGAGTGAGTGAGAGACCGAGAGAGGTGGTAGGTGGGTTTCATCTATGTTTAACTTGGTTTTGATTTGTACATGCTTGAACTAATAGCTTTAAACTATAATTTTATATAAGAATAAGAAATACTTATCAAAAGAAGTATCCAAATTTTGTTATAAATATGCAAATATATCAATTGATCAACAACTTCACTACTAACAAAAACAACTTAATTAATGATCACCCTAACCAAATTTTATTTTACAAATCAAAAGGATCCTGCATAACCATGGTTGCTGCCATGGCAAATTCCATTTGCAGTGTATGTTCATGGGGAACTCTCTTCCCTACCATTTGAGATGAGCCCATTATTCTCTTTGATTTCTTCTGCAGAGTTGACATTCTCTTTTTCATCGTCTTTACTTGCTTTCTTTTTCTCTTTAGCTTCTTGCTCTGCCTTTGATTTTGCTTCTTCTTCAGCCTTTTTTCTTGCTCTCTCTTCCTTTGTCTCTTCAAGAGCAGCAATCAAATTTTTCAGACAAGTCTCTTCATCTTCTTCATCTGACTTTGGCATCAGATTCTCAGCTACATCAGCTGGCGTGATGTTGGTCTCTTCCAGCAAATTCCCAATTTTGG
>CATIWO010118235.1:0-10703 GCA_949673435.1 Macaranga tanarius | reverse complement strand
ATAGGTGAGTGACCATTAAACTTGAGTTTTGATCAAATTATTATTTGATTTGGATTTGAATTTAAATATATGAAATTGATGTTTAAATATGAGATTTAGACATAATTATGATGTATACATGTTGTAGATATGTTTAGAATTATTGGTTATGTAAATTCTAAGTTTTTGGGTGTTAAAAAATCAATTTTTTGTTAAATTTCTGTTGCTGCTGTCGACCTAGAAGGCTAGAGGGCGGCGCCTCTATGTTGAGGCGGCGCTTGTGTGCCTCGGTGACGGTGCCTCCGTAATGGTGGGCGGCGCCTCTGCGACGAAGGTGGCACCTTTAGAGCAAAGTAGGTGCCTCTGCACGCGTGGGTGGTGCCTCCGTGAGCGTAGTCGGCACCTCTGTGCGTGAAGTCGGCGCCCTCGCGCAGAGCCTGCGCCTCCGCGACCTAAAACACGTCCGATTTGACTGTTTACGGTCCCAATCGAATTATAACAGTGAACCAAATGATAGATTAACATTCCATAATATTTGAAATGTCAGAAAATGAGTTAAAATCTTCTAGTTGGATATATTGATGAAAGGTCGAAATTGGATGGTCGAGATGCGCAGCGTTGCTTAAGAAGGACCTAACTTTCAGTATCGGATAAGCCACGGGGCCCGTAACATATCAATTTGAAGCTAACTCAGAGAGCTATATGGCATTAGTTAAGGGAACCCGACGAACCCCATTTTGATGTTCAAATTTGACCATTTAGGCCTCCGTTTGGGGCTTTAAAGTTTTAGTTAAAATTATAGTTGTAAGTGTGCATGGCATAATTGGGTAGTTGTGTATAGTTGAAGCCTAGGGCCGAATACACACCCTACCATATAGGTGTATACAAACTTACTCCTTCTTAGTGAGGACTTATTGACTTGAGAAGTAGAATAAAGAATTATGGGAATTTTGAAGTCTACGAGTAAAGACTAAAGTATGTACGTTAGTAATGTGGTCGGAAAGATAATACAATAAGGAAATAATGATTAAAGTAAGGTATCCAGTATAATTAAGTGGAACTAAGATTTTAATCCTAAAGAAAAGAAATGTTGAGAGATTAAGTAAAAATATATATATATCTAACCTTATTCCTTTTTGGTAAGGAAAGGTCAAACCTAGAGATGGAAAGTTAAATGAAGATATTATAATATTCGATGTTTTAGTCAATAGGGATGATGTCAAATATCCAATATAGAGACTAAAAATTGAAATACTTCAGTGGAATCCAATATGAGAAAATAGGGAGTTTGAGAATGATGTATTATACGAGAGGTACAATGAGTTATCAATGATGCTAGAATACTCGAGAACTCCTAAAAGAAAGTAGATAGATGTGCATAGCCGTTGCCGAGGGCCGGAAGCGCACGATACTTTATAAGATTAAGTTAGTAAATGAGTATAGCCGCTGCCTGGGGCCGGATATACATGTTATTATAATACGAGTGAGGATATGTGCATAACCGATGCCTGGGGCCGGATGCACATGATACTTCATAAGATAAAGCTAGCGGATGTGTATAGCTGTTGCCAGGGGCCGGATACACCGTGTATAGCCGTTGCCAGGGGCCGGGTACACGTATACATAGCCGTTGCCAGGGGCCGGGTGCATAATTTGCTATAAAGATATAAGATTACATCTCAGATGTATGTACAACCGTTGCCAAGGGCCGGGTACATGTATGCATAGCCGTTGCTAGGGGCCGGGTGCACAATTTGTTATGATAATGTAAGATTATATCTGAGATATATGTAGAGCTGTTTCCTAGGGCCAGCTACATATATCAGGTTAGATTGACCTTTGAGTCATTTTGGGCTTAAGTACTGATCACACTTAAGTAATTCTATAATGAGTTTTGAAGATGAATGATATTGCGCTTAAGATCATGTGTATGTGCTTGACGTACTCCTAGTTAATTATTTTCAATGGACGGTGTATGTTGATGATGATCTTATTGTCAGTGTGTTCAAGTATTATATCTATGAATGTATGGTGAGGTATTGATGTGTTTCGTTTACCTATCTGTCTTTCAAATATATTACTTGAAGTAGAAAGGGATTTATTTTATGTTTGAATCCCTATTATTTCCTACAATAGATATGTATAGAAAGGAGAATTTTATAAAATATTCAAATGGGTAATAGATGTGGTTGTTCTGAGACTGAGATATATTTGAATGCGAATAAACGTTTTGAAGTTCATCAATTTTTTTTATTGTTGAAATTACTGGAAATTGGTTTTTCTTAAAACGATTTATTTTGATAATGTTTCAAATAATGTTTTATCCTCTCACTGGTAATTTCCTTTTGAAATTACTCACACTCGCTTTGTTTTAAAATTTTCAGTATAAGTGTTTGATATCTACCTAGTCAGCAGCGAGAGATGGCAGTGCCACGGACCACGACAATAAAAAGAGATTGATTAGATGAAGAATTTCTTTCTGGAAACACGGAAGGATTAAGTTTTAAAATTGTTAATTCTATTATGTTAGCAATAAGTTGTATGAGGAGATATGTATACTTTTAAATAGTTTTAGAGTTTAGCATTAAATTCTTGTAATTTTTGTGACGAAAGATTCTTGATTATCATTAAGTCTTTAATTATATATCTAAATATTATTAGTAATAGTGAGGGCGTGACACTCCCTGTTTCAATACCAACTTAAACAAATCCCTAATTGCAAAGCACATACACAATATATTTATAAACAATACTTATTAAACAATATCTCTTATATAGTATTCTTGACTTGCTCATCCCAATAATATTCAAAGATTTAGCATCTCACAATACATACACATAAACTTCATAATCTATTACATAATGCACATTACACAAAGCATTCCTAGCATAATTTTACATATAGCCATAATGTTCATAACAACATCACCAAATGCATGACAAATGAAGATGGAGATGATTTCACCAAGTACACCTCGGGCCTCCAAAAGTCACTATCTATGCAAGCTTCTAGCTCTTTCTAACTATTTCCTGAAAAATAGTTACAAAGGGGTGAGCTTGCGACTCAATAAGTAACTACTAATATAACGATACATATACCACTTCTCAAGAACCAAATAAGCAGACAAATATAACAAGTGTTTAAGAATCAAAATTCAAACACAATCATATCCTTCATTCATAGCACATACCAATCATATACCAAACATGTACACAAGGTATACAAGATTTATCTTACCTTTAAAAACATTCCTCATTCATACCAATTCATGCATATCACAACCATATAAGCTAACAATTACATATATCACATGAAACTAAATCTCTACCATTCACATCACAATATCATAGTTTGGTATCCGGCCAAAACTACCTTACAAATGCTTTTCTTATAAGTGGTCACATACTGAGACTATTCGCCAGGCTCAGTCCCAGTTCTCATACTTTCCTCATATTCTCACATATAATTATTGGGTAGCTATACGCCCGGTTCAGCTTGCCTATCTCACATTCCATCTTTTCATATGTGACCACTACTGAGACTATCCGCCCGGCTCAGTCCCTGATTTCACAATCAGTGGAGGCTATCCGCCCGGTTCAGCCCCACTATTACACATATTCTGCACATTCATTCAATCAAGCCACATACACATATTCAATTCACATTTCAATAGCCATATCTCACTTCATACCACATTCAAATTACAATTCAACATTCTCACAATTCATATATTTATTTCATATCACATCACATATCTAGCTCAATTCATTCATAGCAATACATTTCTCATCTTCAAGAGAATTAATATATATATATATATATATATATATATATATATATATATATATATATTCTATTAATAATTACTTACACAAAAGTGCTTCAACTCCTTCAAAAGCAAAGCTTCTCCTAGTGATTGGTAACTCCTCTATCCTTATCATTTCCTACACATAATTCATATATCAATTCACAAAGTAAACATGACACTTGCACTCAAATGCAACTAAGTGCAACTCCATACTCAAGGTTCAATGTATCCAAATAATTCACACATAAGTTCAATGACCATGAAAATAATACTAAAGCTAGTCATATGAGTCTACTAATAATTCCAATTAAAATTTCTTAATTCGGACATGTATAGAATTTATTATGAATTTTTTATTAAAATCGGATAAAACAGAGCTGACAATAGGAGCAAGAAAATGTCGGGCCCTGTCAGACAACCTTAACAGCAAATTCAGAGGATATTTTTGTTATTGAGATATATTTTTAGGGTAAATTTGTTAAAAGCCCTTTGTTTTATAGCTATGCAACAGTTTCTAGTGATCCTTTATTAATTGATCTTGTAGCAGGAGAAGTTGCACATAAGTTTGAGAGTATGCCTCCCACAGATGCAGTGACACAAGTTCTTCAGATTCTCAAGGGTAATCTATTTTTGAGCATTAAATTATTTACAATATGTTATACTAAATGTATTACATTCCATGCTCGACTCTATATTAAGATCATATATTTTAGTTAACTCAAGTGAGCAGTTTGAAGATAACGCAAATGATCATGAATGTTTTTACTTTGCATGTATTTTAAATAGATGTTGAAATCTCTTTACAGGAGTTTTTCCTGTCTTCCTCATTATGAACTCACGAATAGCTGAATGAAAATATATATGGCATTGGTTACTTGCAGGTATTTATGAACCAAAAGGAATCACTATCCCAGAGCCAATCTAAACTATCTGTAGAAGATGGGTTATTTATGCAGCTTTGAAGAAAGATGGCAATATGATTATGGAAGGGTTTATTCATTTTTGTGTAAACCATGGGCAATTTATTTTCCTTTCAATCTTTTAAAAGGGCTACCATGTACATGTCAAATTATGATTCAGAATGTCTTCAATAGGCTGTAATAGAACAAATACCTTTTGGTGATGATGATGATATATGCTAATAACTTCTTTTTTTTTTTTCTATTGTCCAAAATTAAATAGAATGATGACCAAACATGAAGATTTTTCATGAATTATATCAGAAATTATGCACTTCCTTGAAGCCATTTACAACAAATTATTCACTTAGAATCCATTGCACGTACACTGCATGTTTTGACACTTGTCAGCCCAGAATTTTCTCCGATAGTATAAAAATTTCATTTGTAAATATTTTCCTATCAAAATTAGCTCTATTGGAGCAATTCTTGTATAAGATGTTAGATACTATACCACAATGACATGCATTATTTTATCATTTCATAAACTTAGAAGACAGAAAAATAAACTCATGTTTACTCAACCTAAATTGCTGACTTCCAAGAACAAAATCATAAATGAGAACGAATTGACATGATGTTTTATAGTGAATTCCAAAATATGATGTTTTACAGTGAATTGACAGCCCTGAATGATCCTTAAAAATACAAATAGTGAAAATAAATTAAGATTTCATAATGATATAAATTACAAATTACAAAAACTATGTATCAGGAACCATATTGTGTATATAATCCTTGTAAACTTGACTGAGCAAACCAAGTGGACCAGATCTGTCACTTTCTTTGAGTTCAATAAATCAAGCACTCCATCGAATGAGAGATTTTGTGTTATTTGAAAGCGGCGCAGAAGAACCTGCGGACAATTTAAAAACAGATATTAATAACTACAAAACTAAAGACATGCATAGAACATGTGTGAAACCATAAGCAACAATGTTGAGGCAAGTAATGTATAAGAAAATGTTGTGAGAATTGTTTTCTCATCCCTTTCGTTGAACCTTTTATTTTTCAACCAAGGAAAGTGTTGAGAATACTTTTTTTTTTAATTTAAAAAAAAAAGCTTCCTACAAAAAATGTCATTACAATTGGAATATGCTATTAAATACAATTATCAAAGAGTAAGTTTGTCGTATAGAAACATAGAGTGAAATGTTGTGATGAAATGGTAAAGTTTGCATGATGAGGATAATTTTCTTCAAACTTTTTTATTTCTCTTTCTTTTAGAGGGAAGGAAATCAGATGTCTCCGAGAAAATATAAATTGAAACTACTAAGTTAAAAGTGCAGATGGCAACATCTTTGAGCTGAAAAGCTTCTAACCACCAGTGAGAGATGAAAAAAGAAAGTACTTCCAACAAATTTAGATCTGATTAGAATGAATAGACGCTTAAAAAAGGATATGCGATCTAATTCACCTATATTTTAGCTAACACTTTTTGCCAGAAGTACTTTTAATTTTCATTTTATGGAACTGAGCCAGCTTTCAGGACTTAAAACTAGTTTTTGGTCATACAACGGAATGGACTATGATTCCTTTTTATTAGTAAGGACCCAAGTGAATAGGGTGAGCTTATTTAACTAGTGGGAAAGGTGCAGGACATTTTACATGATGCCCAAGCGTAGAAACCAACTTAGGAGAATCTAACTGTATAATAGACTCCAGTTCAGCCATTGACTACAAAATGATAGTTAGACAAGGAGCAGACTACCTTCTAGCCTGATTGCATTCCTTTAACCAGAAAGTGTCAATATCCAACATTATAGAGTTGCAATCTAGTTTACATTCTAATCACACAGCAGAAACAAAAGTACAAAAATAGACAAGGAACTCACCAGTCCATATAGACAAAAGTCGATGAGTAGTTTCCAGATTTAGTATACAATAAGCGATGGTAATAGTCATGAAAATCGGCACCGGGAGATTACAAGAGAAAATGTCATAAACCATAAAACTGAACAAAAAGCACCTAGCTTGCTTTACAGATAATCATATTAGCAAGTGAAAACAACGGAGAGAAAAACACTCACTCTCCGTACAAAGGTATAAAATTGCAAAGACTACATGGGAAGTGGTAACCACAGTGTGCTTCAACTTTCTCTAAGACCTTTAGCATCATTCATAACCACAAAGTGATCAGATGGGGACCAGTGATGGCAGGACCAAAAATGGTAGCAAAACAGCAAAATAAAAAATTCCCAAATTCAAAATTATAAAACCCCAAAAGCCCACAAAGAAATGAAATTTGAAGAAAACCTGAGAGATATGAGATCCATGGTTCCCGTTGTGAATTAAAAAGATCTTTCAGAAATTTTCTTCTACTCGTGATGGTTGAGCGCGACTGGTAAAGAAAGGGAAGGAGTAAGCACGTTTGTTTCAATTTTTTTTTTTAATTTAGACCTGCTACCGATTTAACAAGTTTAAAGGAAAGAAAAAGAACCGGTTATACTTGCCCGTAAAATTTTGATGACACGGTGTTGAGCAAATGTTAGTTCGGTTTAAAAATGTCTAAAATTAAATTGAACTAGATTGAATATAGGTTGAACTGAATTAAATTGAACCAAATTATTTTAATTCGGTTCGGTTATTTTTTCTTTTTTGACTTTTTTTTCACTTTTTTAATTTTAAAATTATTTTATTTATATAATTTTACAATATTCTAATAAGATTCATAAGATATATTAATGTTAATTTTTATATTTATTTTATTTATTAATTTTTAAAAAATTAAATAAACTGATTCTATTTAAATATTTTTTGTTAGAATTTTTTTGGCAGTAAATAATTTTATTAAGAGTTTTATGTATTTAGAAAATAATATTATTAATAAAATTTAAAATATTAGTAATAAACCAATCAAACCGAACTACAAATATATATAAAATTTTAGAATATACTATGAGTTCAGTTTAATATGTTTTTTTACTGTAAAAACCAAACCGAATATATTTCGGTTCGGTTTAAACCAAATTAACATTTTTATTTCTTGAATTGGTTCGATTTTTCAGTTTTTGGTTATTTTTGCTTACCCCTAACTATGACACCGTAAAACGTCCCTTGCTCGTGAGAGCTCTCGAATGAATCTTATTTCCAATTTAAAAAAAAAAACAGTAATCTATTAATATGGAATATGGTGTAAAGACGCAAAACACTTAAAATTTTATGAAAATTATTTAAATGGAGTTATCATATCCAAAATATTTTAATTCATCTTTAAAAAAAAATATTTAAATGGAGTTAACTAATACTAATCTATCGATGGATGATTTCTTTAAATTTTGAAGATAAGTTTTGCTAAATGTGATTTTAACCAAACAACTGGTTCTTGATCAAACAAAGAAAGAAAACTCCCATTTACCCATTTCATTCGTCGTTCAGACATTAGCAATTGCAAGTTGCAACCCATATTGCCAAATTTCTAAGCTCTGACCGATCATTAATTAAACTACTCAGTCTTTGATGGCTATATCTATAGTCAACTTAGCTTTTGCAGGATCCATGGAAGGTTTGCTAACATTGCGTTTCAAGAATTTTATTTCATTCATAAATAAATCGTTGTTAATTTTATAAAATTTTTTTGTAAATTAAACACATTAAACTCAAATTTATAAATAAATTTTATAAACTTTTATAAAATTCATTAATACAAACCAAACACATTTTAGAAAATAGTATTAACTAATGAGGACACAATTTAAAAAGATAATAAATCACTACTGATGATGATTATAACCAAACAAAAATTTCCTGTTTAATGTGCTTGCCAAGTATAATTTTTGTTCTATGGCAACCATTTTGATGTAGCAATTTCTTGCCTCATTGCTTCTATTAATTGATGTACTTAACTGTTAATGAGTTAAATGTTTGATGTTGCTATCAATCATTTTGTTGAGATTATATATATTGTCCAATTGATCATCTTGTTACGTTCCTCAAAAAGAAAAAAAAATGTGGCAAAGAAGCTGTTGCCCGGCCAGTTGCTTTCTATAGTTTCCTTTCGCCAAAAAGTTTTGTCTTGTATGGATGGATTCAATTGCGTATTGATAATTAATTATTTGCATGTGTGAAAGCTTAATTTTTATTCCAGGGCATGTTCTGCACCTCTTCACCTATTTTTATATGTCAAATTGTGGTGCATGGACTATCAATTGATTATAGAAAGCATCAAGAAAATTGTGGACAAGTCTTTTTTTAATATATTCCATTGCAACGTGCTATTTATCCACTTGCTTTCTATATGCCTTTTCTTTTAATAGAGCACGTTGCTTTCTATATGCCTAAATATTCATCTTAGATTTATGCTGAAGTATATAAAATTCTTTTCTTGCTGGAGTGGGCTAGTGTTTTTTTTATTTTTTTTCTTGCTTGTTTAATATTGCTTTGACTTTTCTTAATGGAAAAAAAAAAAATCCCTGTAATGCATTTAAATAGTAATGAATTCATCAACAATTGTTGAAATATTGATGTGGATGAGGCGGCTTTGACGTTTTTGGAACGTTATGATGTGTAATGTTGTTTCTAAGGGTCATAACTTTTGCTATAGGTGGAATCGTGGGGCCCATAATATATCAAATTGAAGCTGACTCAGAGCTCTATATAGAATGCGTATGGCTAGTCCCGCGAAGGTCGTTTTGACCTCCAAAATTCATTGTTTAGGCCTTCATTTTTGCCTTTAAACTTTATGTTCTTTTTTTGTTTTTAAATTTTGGACCTTTTGTTGGGCTTTTCTTTTATTTTTTTATTAGGGTTTTGAGGACATTATTTATAGGGTTTATTTGACATTGTTGGTAGTTTTTTTGATGATTTAATAATTAATTCTCAATTATTCCAATATCGGTATTCTTAGGAATCAACGATTTTTGATGCCTAATTCCTGGTAATCTTAGGATTCAACAGGTTTTGGAAGATCATAGACTAGAAATCGTGTGCGATTCAACAGTCATTGATATTTATCTGTGTTTAATTACCTTCCGCTACGTCAGTTTGGTATCAAAGCCGAACTTGATCCGTGTTGATAATGGTGGGACGATGAAACCAGAGACAACAGCATGTGGAGGACGTCTATGAGCATGACGATGATGCTCAATTAGAGCACCGGATTGGCCAGATCATGGACCAACGAATGGAACATATGATGGAATAGTTGACGGCAAGGATGGCTGCCATGCTTGAGAATCAAAACAGGCAGGGTGGATGAAATCCGAATAGACCAGGGGACTGGATGGGAGATGTAGATGGAGGTGACGATGATGAATTTTATGAGGGCTTTCCATAAGAGCGGGGCAGGCGATAAAGGGCTCCTGTGGAAGATGATAGGAGGCGATGGGAGACTGGTATGTGGACCGAAATACCAGAATTCCATGGCTGTTTGCAAGCTGACGAATTTCTTGATTGGTTGACTACTGTTGAGGAGATCCTAGAGTTTAAGGGGGTGCCAGAAGATAAAAAGGTGCCTTTGGTGGCTACTAGGTTACGAGGACGAGCTATGGCATGGTGGCAGCAATCAAAACTGATACGCACCAGGTTGGGAAAACCAAAGATCGTATCTCGGGAGAAGATGAAGAAACACCTGTAGGCAACCTTCCTCCCCTATAACTATCAACGCATTCTGTATCAGAGGCTGCAAAACTTGAAGCAAGGTGCAAGATCAGTTGATGATTATACAACTGAATTTTACCAATTGATGGCCAGAAATGAAATCCAAGAGACGGAGGAACAGTTGGTGGCGAGATACATTGGTGGGATGAGGGTTCAACTATAGGATAACTTGAATTTATTTGATCATGTGTCGGTGTTAGAAGCGCACCAGCGGGCCTTGATGGTGGAGAAGCAGACGCGACGAACCAGTGGTGGTGGCGGTGGCTTTAGCACAGGCGGCAGTATTACTACTGGTGGTGACAGTAAGGTTGTTGGTAATCAGTTTGGCAATAACAATCGGAATTTTAGGAAGGGTGCT
>CATIWO010118211.1:0-19201 GCA_949673435.1 Macaranga tanarius | reverse complement strand
TCAAATGAAATGCAACTTTAAATAAAAATAAGAAAAGAAAATCAGAATTTACTGATGAATTGAGTAAGAAATTAATTTAGCCCTCAGAAGTGATGTTTTCTGCAAGCTCTTCTGTCTCTGAACTTTGGATCTCAACTCTTTTCTCAATTTCTCTCTTCCTTTCTTCTTTTTTTTCTTTTCTCTTTTTAAGCTTCCTTTTTTTTTTGCTTTTTTTTTGATAATTCCTCTTCAAAACTTTTCTATCTCTATCTTTTTCTTTTTATAGGGTTCTAGCAACCCTAAAATTCACTCCTCTCTCCTATTAACGCAGGAGAGAGGTTGCAGAACGTGGGAAGACCCACGTTTTGCCATTAAAGCACATTTTTTTTTCTGTTACAGGACAAAGAGGCTTCGCCTCTCTAATTAAAGAGGCGCCTTCTCTTATATGAAGAGGCGTCTTTGGGCTTTTTACAGCCAAAAGGTTCGTCTCGGTGGGCTAGGCCCACTGGACCAGACGAGCCTGACCACCCCCCCTCCTTTTTTTTTTTTTTTTTTTAACAGAAATTTGGAAAGGTGTTTAGAGTCCAGTTCTTTGACAATTAGGCTTTAACTGTCATTTTTCATCATTGGGCTTTTCTTTTTCGGGCCGGCTAAACTGTAGTGCCCACAGTTTGTATCATACAACTGGCTTTATAAACATGTCCAAAATTAAATTTTAGATTTTGACATAATTAGTTAAATGAGTTGTATTCAGGTTGACCCTTTTAGTGTTTTATTCATATATTAACACAACCCTTTTATAATCCGATGACACTAACTACTATATATATATAGAAATTATTTTTTAAATCAATAAATATTTTCGATCTATTAAATAATTTAATTAGACTAATTAAATATTTTAGTCTAATAAATTTTTAAAGATTTTAGACCAATTAAATATTTTGGTTTATTATCTTAATTAAATTATTTTAATGGCCAATCAAATTATTTTAAAATGCCATTAAGATAATGATAAATAAAGAATAATTAAAATTATTATTTATTTAAATAATGATGTAATTGAGTTAATCAAATAACATTAAAGGTAGTTAAAATCAATGCTCCTACTAAAGTTATGAAATTTTATAACACTTACACTACTTTTACAAACACCTATAAATAGAGGTGCCTTGCATGCTTCAAATCATTAAGAAAATAAGTACTGAAACACTACTAAAATTAAAATCAAGTTTTCTACAAGATCATCAAAGGTGTTCTTCATCAAAAAATTCATATGTGATTCAAGATCAAGCTATAAAAAAACCCTTGAATCAAATTCTTTTAAGATCATCAAAAGATGTTCTTCATCAAATCCATATTTGATTCAAGATCATGCTACAAAAAATCCTTGAATCAAGTTATTTTAAAATCATCAAAAGGCGTTCTTTATCAAATTTAAATTTTCTTCAAGATCAAGCTACAAAAACCCTTAAATCTTATTATTTCAAGATCAAACTTTGAAAGCTCTGGAATCATGTGTATGTTAAGAAATTCAAATCAAAGGATTCAAAAATCTTTATAACAAAAATTTTTATTAGAGATGGTAATCCGCTATTAAGTTCAATAAATGTTCTCAATTTGTTCCTCAATTTTTCTTATTTATTTTTTCATACACAAAATTTTTGTGTACAAATTCCTGGCATGTCTAGCGGGTCTATCTCTACATCCCATCTCTTGTTTCATGAATCAATTGTTTGAGGAAAATGATACCAATGAAAAGTAAAATAGCAGACTCCAAAAAGTATGACCTTCGTCATCGAGCTGGCTAACCTCAATCTTTAATTTCATTATATATTAGTTCTCCTAGCAATGATAGTCCTAATGCTGTGATGAAAATCAAATCAATTAAGAAACTGTATGAACAAACAGTTCCTTTTTTTCAATAATATATTATCTCTCTAAGAGCACCAAAGACAAAAAACTCTTTCTCTAGAGATAAATGACCTTTTCTCATTATTCAAATCTGATGATGAAGGAAAAAAATCAAGTGCAATCTCTGTGCCAATTTTGCCTCACCGTGATTAAACCTTAAGTTATAATTTCAACACTATGTCCATCATCATGACTAACACAACGTCAATGGAAGATCAAATTGCTAATATGACTAAAGATGATGGAAGAACTTACAAAAAGTTTTAAGGAAAAAAATTATCAAATTGCATCTTTAACTGCTAAATTAGAAAACATAGCTGAAAAAATACCAATTGATGCAACAATTGATCTGCCAAAAATACAAGTAGAAGAAGGAAGTACTTCTACAAGCAAAGCTAAAGGTGACATTCAAATGGCTATTAACAGCCCAATCTCTGCTGCTTAACTCAAAAATCTTGTCAAAGAGGTTGTCAAAGGTCAAGTGAAGACTCCGACTCAATTCTCTTATACATATGCTAAACCATACACTCAAAGGATTGATATGATGAATATGCCTTTAAATTACCAACCGCCAAAACTTCAATAATTTTATGGCAAAGGCAATTCAAGACAATATATTGCTCACTTTGTTGAAACCTGCAATAATGTCGACATGGATGGTGAATTACTTATTAAGTAATATGGTTGGTCATTGAAAGGAAATGTCTTTGATTAGTATATAGATATAAAACCTGACCCGATGGACAGTTGGAAGTAATTAAAATGAAAATTCCTTAATCATTTCTATAGCACTTGTCGCATTGTTCAATATGATAGAACTTACATATAATCTCTAGTGGAAAAAAAGATGAGCCCATCATTGATCACATCCAAAAGTGGAGAAGCCTTAGTTTGAATTGTAAAGATCAACTTTATGAGTTATCTACCATTGAAATGTGTATCAAAGGCATGAAGTGGGGTTTGTCCTATATTTTTTAAGGAGAAAAACTAAGTACTTTTGAAGAGTTAGCTAAATGCACTTATGACATGGAGCTTAGTATTTCATATACTGAAAATTAAAGCATTCTAGTTTGAGATCTAAATAAGAGTAAAGATAAGCAAGAGGTGCATAAAATTACTAAGTCAAATACAAAGGCTTAAAGTAAGCCATCCTTGACAATCAGCTCCATACCAATCAAGATAAATTTTAAGTTTGGAAATAAGAAAGAGGCAAAAACTACTATTGCTACCCAATCATAATAAAAGAAAATTTCTCTAAAAGAAAGATAAGAAAAGAAGTATCCTTTTGCCAACTCTGATGTTTCAAGAATGTTTGATGAATTATTTGAAGCAAATCTTATTAAACTCCCTAAGATGAAGCATCCTAGTGAAAGTAATCAAGTTAATGATCTAAGCTACTTAAAGTATCATCATCTGGTTAACCATCCAATGGAAAAATACTTTGTCTTAAAGGATAAAATAATGGAGTTATAAAAAAAAGGAGAAATTACCTTTGATGAAGAGGAGATCAGTGCAAATATGACTAGCATTATAAACTTTAGTCCTTGTTCGATATCCATAAGTTTAATGATAAATTTTGGATCATTTGATTTAATAACCATTGAATTTTGTCCTTCTATGAAAAGAGCGATGATGCATCAATATGTGCCATAATTGAATGTATAACCCATTGTTGGGGGCATTATTTCAAGTGATGAACCTAATGAAGAAGGGTGGATTCTTATTGCTCGCAGATAAGGTCAAAAAAAGAATGTTTTTAACTCAAAGCTTGTTCTAAAAAGAGTTAGAATGGTAAATGTACTTTTGCAAGAATTAAAGTGCAAAGGAAAAGAAGTTTAAATTCATAAAAAATAAAGAAAATTTTTTTTATCACTAGAGTCTGAAGATATTTTCCAAAAGCTTAGACAACCTATCACTTTGGCAGAGTATATGCTAAAAGATTTTGGAAAAATTTTGGATACACTTTCATGTTACTAAATTGAAAAGAATAATGAAACAGATTATCAAGAAAAAAAATAAGTCCTCATTATAACATATACTCTGCATTATAAAGGGAAAATATACTCATCCCTTTATAATGCATGTGTAGGCAAAATCACTTTCACTAGTGATGACTTATTACTTGAGCCAAAGTTTCACAATCGACCATTATTTGTCATAGGGTTTATTTGTGGACAAAAGACTAAAAGAATTATGGAGGATAATGGATTAGTCATCAACATAATTTCACTAAAGATGATGAAGCAACTTGGCATACCTACGGATGACTTACTACAAAGTTGATTGATGATTTAATGATTTAATTAAAGCGGTCAAAGACCTTTTGGTAAAATTCATCTCAATCTATATATGGATGGCATGGAATCAAGTGCTCTACTACATGTCATTAATGAAAAATATTGTTAGGGCATCTTTGGATTCGCATCAAAATATGGTGGTTCCCTCTATACTCCATTAATGCTTCAAATATTATAAAAATGGTAAAGTAAGAAAAGTTATGGCAGATATTAATCCATTTAACGAAGCATAATCATATTATGGAGATGCTAAGTTCTACTTTGAGGCAATAATAAATGATAAAGTAAAATTTGAAGATGATTCAGAAAATCTATCCATGAAGAACTTAGCAAAAAGGGAAAATAGTCATTTAACAAATCTCATTTATCCTCAACAGAAGGTGCCAAGAAGAAGAATAAAGCCCAAAAATAGTAAATGGCTTCTAAACCTTGACACATTCTAGTGACAAAGAGGTAGAAAGGCAAGGTTCTTTCAAAAGTTAAGATGAAAATATTGTAAAGAAATTAAATGATTTAATCCTTCCTATCACAAATCTTATAACAATGAAAGAAAATCAAGAACTGTTGAAAGGGTTTATAAAACTTTCATAAGGATTGGTTGTCGAACATAGAGACCTTCCTATCAAACAGGTAAATAGCTTTAACCCCAATGCTTACAAGTTGCTAGCTAAGGTAGGATTTGACCAATAAGGATCTACATTATCAACAAAATGACAAGGAAAACCTTAATAAAATAGAAATCTTTCTAATGAAATTTGAGAGGTTTGGAAGCAAAAGGAAGCGAATCCTTAAAACTCCAAAAAGAGTTTTAGATACCACTCCCTAAATCCTTTATACTTGAAAATTTATAAAAGTACTTCTAACTACATCACTATTAAAGATGAAGCAAACAATTCCTCTAAAGTTAAGTATTTAGTTTTTGATAGACAGGGAGTTCTTATAAGTCACATCTCAATGTTTAATCACATTGGAACACAAAGCAATGATAATTCCAAAATTAAGTATGTTTCTACTAAAGATAGACTTGAAGTCTTAATAAGCAAAATATTTAAGAAGACTAAGAAGAAATCTCCCTTACTAAGTATACAAAAGGAGATTGAAAGTAAAGTGCCTTCATGTATGATCAGTCACAATAAATGGATTGTTACAATCGGTGAAGTACTCAAAGCAAAGCAGTAAACGATGATAATCACTAGTTTAAAGCCCCACCAAGGGAAGGAGAAGAATTTGATCTAATGCCATTATATCATGTCACTATAAGTGATGATGATCATAAAAAGCCAATAGTTAAGGAAGATGTAAAGGAAGCTCCATCAAATTTTGAAGAAGGAAACAAATTCCTTGCAAGTTAGGATGGATCATATGTCATATAAAACATCTATTCCAATAAAGCGCATAAGATAGTAGATAAAGATGGAGTTAGAGTTGGGCTTATCAATGACAAGTTTCTAAAGTAATACTACGCTTAGAGCTTAATGTAGCTCTTGGCCCATATGAGCTAAAACTGTGAAAGACAAACCTAAAAAAATAAAAAATAACTGAACTATGTTATGACTTGATCCTTCTTAGGAAGGTATTGAGGCAGCTTAGGATTTTGCTAAGTTTAGTCATACTATAAAAAAAAATCATACTTTCTATTCAAAGTTATGTGACAAATTCTATTACATAATTGGTATGGACAAGTATAAAAAAAGAAGTAAAATTAAGGATACCTTCAAAAATTAATTTGAAAGAAAAGGAACATCGTGAAGGATTCTTCTTGTGAATCCTAATCTTCTACTCCAAATAAATAAAAAATCCTTTGTCAATTCTTATCGTATATGGCAATGGTTTATTCATGACTTTAAAAGGATAAAAGATTTTCTTTGGCGCACAAGTCCTATTAGAATGATGGCACTCTTTCCTAAAAGGTTTTGAATATGTTATCTTGAAATCAAAAGTTGATGCAATTATCAATGTTTAATACTTAATGTCCATCAACTTTGTGATAAAGTTTATGATTAACATGGAATAAGTATCTACAACTACAAGGGAGGAAAACACCAGTCTTATCATGACTCATGAGCTCTCTAGCAGAAGAAATTACTTCATTATAAAATACACCAATTGTTAGAAGACCTCCAACTAATTTTAAATTCTTCCATAAAGAAGATAAAGAGTGCTTATAAGAAGACTGTGATATTTATAGAAGTATTGCATGCCATTGGAGAATGCCTTAGTTGATAAATTGATGAAATCAATAGCAATTCTTAAAAATCAATTTTAGAGTAATAAAGTATCATTAGAAGAATTAGAGAATATTTTAGTTGATGGTTTTATAAAGTCATGAGAAACTCTTGAAGACAAATTTGAAAGGAATGGAATATCATCAGAAGAATGCCATGATGAAGCAAAAGAACCAATAATAGGCGTTTAATGTGCAAAGTGTAAATTGAGCGAATATCATCTTTTATATCTTCAACAGTCTTAATACTTACTAATCATCAACATCAATGCAGTCTTCAAAACAAACCATCTTTTTGGATAGTTAAAATTTAACTATTCAGATGGATAATGAAGGATGCTCAAGTCAAGTTCTTCAACAATTTTCATGCTTTATTCATCATCAACATTAGTCTATTCTTTAAAAAAAACTATCTTCTTGAATATTTAAAATTTAACTATTCAAATGGATAATGAAGGAGTCTCAAATTAAATCTTTCATTCTTAAATAATTTTCATTCTTTGTTGATCATCAATATTTGTACAATTTTTAAAGCGAACCATCTTCTTGAATAGTCTAAACTTAAAAATAAAATTTTTTAATGCAAATATTTAGATGGATAATGCAAGAGGCTCAAGTTAAGTCATTCATCTTCAATAATATTCATACTTTGTTGATCATCAATGTTTATATAATCTTCAAAGCGAACCTTGTAATTGAATAGTCTATAATTAAAAATAAAAAAAAATTAGTGTGACTATTCAAGTTGACGAGGCTTAAGTGAAGTAGTGAAAAGCTTTAAAATGTTTTAATTATTTCAATAATTAAAAAGAAAGCTTTAAAATAGCTCAATGATGGAAGAGTTGTTGATAGACTTGATCAATAGCTGAAGAAATCCAACCTTGAAGCTCACTTTTTGAAACATCTACGAAATAAAAAGGAAAAAAAGCATGGACTGAATGCAGAGATTATACTTAAAAAAGTGAGATATTAGACAAAAATTGAGCATAATATGCAGTTTTCAGAACTTTGGCAAATTTAACATATGTGATTCGTTAAAGGTTTTGACATATATAGAGCCATTGGATATAAAAGTAGTCTTCTTAATATTTGAAGTAGACTTCTTAAGTTTTTAGAATTAGGCTTATGCATTAAAATCTGAGTTCATTTTGATTAGCAAATATTTACATGAATTTAAATATGGAGATTTGTCATTATTTGAGCAACTTTAAGTGATTCACCTATATCTTGAGCTACAGAAATTCAATTAAGATGATTCAAGATATTATGGAAAGCTAAGATTTTGGATAGAGCTTTCATAAAGGGATGAGTTTCAAATTCAAATTTAATCAGTACTGAAATTATGCTTCAAGTTTCTACATGAATTTGAAGATGTAAATTCATCACAGTTTGAACATCTTTTAATAATTGAACTATATCTCAAGCTACAAAAGTCCAATTAAGATTATTTATAATGCTGAGAAAAGAAGATCTATGGCTACAACTTTTGTGAAGGGTTTAGTTCCTACTTTGAATTCAATCAGTATTGAAATTACACTTTAAGATTGTTACATGAATTTGAAGATAAAGATTTGTCACTGTTTGAGCAGCGTTTAGTAATCGGGCCATATTGTAAGTTATAGAGATCCGATTGAGAGGATTCAAGATGTTATGGAAAACTAAGATCTGTGCTACAACGTTTATATAAGACTCTATTTTGAATTCAAAGTCAATCAATATTGAAATTATACTTCAAATTGCTATATAAATTTCCATGAAAGAGAATTAGCAAGTACAAGAAATAAAAAAAAAACTTCAAAAAAAAAAAAACTTATGTTCTAATAAGACTTTGCAAGTCCTAAATGAGACAATATGAAGAATTGTGGAGAGAATATGGCAAAAAACAAAAGACAAATTAACTCATATCTTGAGTTTTGCAAGACTTAAGTGAGAAAAAAAATATTCATTGCTTTATATGTTCTGACAAGGCATTAAGGTGCCCTTATATAGGGATTAAATTATCCAAATTCATATCATATTAGGATTAAAGTTTTTAAATCCTATTATGATTAAGTTTTCTTTAAGTTTAAATTATATTAGGGTTAAAAAATTGATCTAATCCTAATCAATTTTGGATTAAATATTCAAGTCCAAATTATATTAGGATAAAAAGTTTTTCAAGTCTTATTATAATTAAATTTTTCTTCAAAATTCAAGTTGTTTTGGGATTACAAATTTTTTAAATCCTAATATTATTTGGATTAAAGTTTTTCAAGTTTGAAAATGCCAACGAATTTATTTTCAAGCATTAAATATTTTCTAAGGCCAAAAACTTGACGTGTGTGAATCAGTAAGCGTTCAAAATCATTGCAAGTAATAAATCAAGATATCATCCCACTGAGATTGCAAATTGAATATTGAAATACTAAATGTGTTTATTTGTTTAAACACTGAATTTTGGTTTGAAATTTAACAAAATCAATCAAATAAAAGGTTAGGGTTCTTATTCTCAATTCAACCATTTCTTGAAATAGATTAAACATCTAAGTCTAAGCTAATCTTAATTCATTTTGAAAGCATCTTTTGAACCATAAATGTTTCTCTCAAATAATCCTATGATTAATTGAGTAGAATTAACACTAAGTTTTATAGCTTTCACTAACTAAGTGTTTCTTAAACCCAATTTTAAGCACAACTTTTAATCAATATTAGCTATATAAATGCCTCTCAACTAGGTAAGCAACTAATACGTTATTGTTTGAAACCAATAAAACCTATTTCTCAATTAAGTTTTAAAATGTGAATTGAATCTAAGGGTGATCAAGACTAAGATGATATTAAGTTCAACAATAACCAATGAATCAAGATCAAAAACTTAGAATTAATCATGATATACATATAGTTGAATTAAAATAAGAACTCTAAAAAGGAATTTAACTACTCATATTAAAAGAGAAAGAAAAATATGAAGTATTGAAGACAAATCCAATCATTACTAAAATAAAAAGAGTTGACAAGGAAAACCCCCTTCACGTACTTAACAAGCTTGTAATGGAAGCTCCTGTTCTTCACAACTTCAAACTAAATTTACCTTCTAATATAAGCAAAAACAAAACAAAAAAAATAAAAATTGTTTTGAAGATCTCCAAAATGCCAAAAGATATCCAAATGATCTTATAAGGTTCCTATTTATAGCCCTAGCTCCCTATCTCTTAAGGTTGTCAAAAAACCTTCCAATCTTATCTAATCTGCAACTTAAAAGTTAAGCTTGATCTTATCCAATCTTTAGCTTCAATTCCAAACTTGATAAGTTGTCACATCGATAGGCACAGCTGTACAGAATATGCACACGGCCGTGCACTTACAGGCTGTGAGAAAACTCCACTTTTTGATATGTGCCTCCACCCAAATCTTATCTTCTCTTGATCAAATTTCTCCAACTCCCTCCAATGCATCCTATATCCACAAATTAAATAAAGATTATCTTATTCAAAATAAAAATCAAATAAATCCTAACAACTAAATAAATTTATTAAAATCAACTATATTATCTAAAAATCAAATAAATATGCAACTAAATAAATCTAAAATATATAAAATGAAGTGTTTAAAATAGGACATTTTTCGCACTTATCAAATTCCCCCACACTTGAGTCTTTGCTTGTCCTCAAGCAAAATAAGAAAACAACCTATTCATATAAAGAATCAAAATCATTAGTTGTTTTTAACTTGATTAACTAATCTAATTTTCCTTTAAGATAAAGTTTACAAACTATAAATTAAAACAATGACTCGAGGTCAATGATGTAACAATTACCATATGGAGAGCAAACTCTTCCATTGAATTCATGAAAAAGAATAATTAACACTTAAGAAAAATTAAAGTAAATAGGAATTATCTCACACTTAGGCAGTCCAAGACATATTCAAACAACTGAAGGGCACTCAATTTATTTCTTCAAAGTTTTCCCAATCTCAGTATCCCAACCTTTCTATATTAGTCAGTGTGGATACCTCCAAAAAGGGTCCTTTGGATACTTTTACTCTAATATAGAGCATTAGAGTAGATTAACGAGTGCGTTTTACGCTCCATCTCATTGATATATATATATATATTATATGTGCCTAAGTACATGTGAATTACACCAAGAGAAGAGATTTAATTCCCACTTATAATCATCTTTATCAAATATTAAGCATTCTAGTTCAATCACTCAATGAAACAGTAAGCATTAAGTTCATTAAAAATCAAAGATCCTTAACCATAAGTTATTCTTCTAACTTAAAAGTCAAAAAAAAACATTAAAGGAAGATTGTCACACTTATTCAAGAAAAACAATTGCAATGACAAAAACTCTTTATAAGAATATGTATAAAAACTTAAGTATAAGTTCTTTATTCATGCAAAATAACTAATCATACAAACAAAAACAAAAACAAAAGGGAAAGAATGCTTCCCTATTTGGATGCACTTGGAGGCGAGGTGAGTAGGACAATGAATTCGATAAGTGTTTCCATAGGTCCCTTCATTCCTTTGCTTTGAGAGATTTGCTATTTAAGCTCCTCAATTTGGGCTAGCAACTTTTCCATTTGTACATCATGCCTCTTTGCATAACCCTCCATTTCATGTGACAAGTCTATAATCAGATTCCTAATCCTTTAATCAGAAAGATTTATGATCTCTTATATCTCCTTAATTACTTTCTTACCCCTTTCCTCAGCTCTCTTCCTTTTCCTTAATTGAGCAATTCCCTTCTTTTTTAATCGAGTTTCTTAAGCTTTTCCAACCTCTTTGTCTTCGCTGACATCTTCAAACTGATTTACATCTTTTGGTAGAGGAACTTCACCAATTTTCAATGCATTTTGATGACTCAAAAAGCATCTCCTAGAATCAACATCCTCTAATGTTCTTCATTCCAAGATGATCTCAGCTCGTATGAGGTATTCTTCATCAAACACTTCACGCTCCAATGGCTTAAACTCGTATCTAGCAATTTTATAAGGTGCAAAAAACATAGCTAGGCCCGTGACATTATGCCCCATCAATATTAATACTTTCCTAGCCTGCACAATATGCCACATATAACGAAAAACAAAATAGGCACTATTCACCCTTGTGTTAGTGTGCATGCACTATAGTAAGAACAATTCATTGGGAGAAACCTTTATGCTGTCTATTTTTTTAAAGATTATGTGTGCCATGAATTTGTGCACTAATAAACATGAGTGACTCTGAATTAAACCACTAGTCATAATCTGCCCATCATATATCTTATCCCCACCACTGATTTCAAACCAAAACAAACTCATGTTAAATTCAGGTGGAGGTTGACAGATACCTCCATGAGAAAAGCCAAAGATATATGTTATTAGTTCATAATCAAAATTGTACTCTTTCCCAAAAAATCTACACGGAAAGAATCTTTGATTTTCTTCTTTAATCTTTAGTGTAGTATAAAATTCAATAGTTATCTCAAAGAATACATCATATTCAACTGATTTTAATTGAGTCCATCATATTCTTTCACACAAAGAATTAATAAAATCCTGCATCTCTATGTCTATTAGGATCTTATCATCAAAATATTTAGGCATGCTGAATTTTCTTTTAGTTAGATAACATAACCTCTTACCCTCTTCTTCAAAATAGATAGGGAAGAACGCATCATATTTACCTTTGATGTCACATGGCTTACCTTCGCCTCCCATGGGCATCTTTCCCTTGGCATTAGGGTTCTGGTTCTACGTGCTAGACATACTAGGAGAACACATTAGCTTTCAAAGAAAAGATTTAGTGCAAAGAAATTATAGTTGAACTAAAACAAGTTATTGCTTTAAATAGAAGAGAAGAACGAAGTTTAGAAGGATTGAAAAACCTAATCCTAATAAAATGTTGAGAAGATAAACATTATTTAAACAACTTTAAATAAATTTAAGGATAAAAACTAAATATCAAAAATTAAATTCCTAACAAACTAAAAAAAATAAAAATTGAATTAAAAATTTGAAAATTGAAAAATAATTGAAAATTTTAATTTTTCCTCCCCCACACTTAAAATTTACAATGTCCTCATTGTAAAAAAAATTTGCCAAAATTTTGAGTTTGGATGAAGAAGCAGGGTATACATCTGTGCGCTGAGGGGGCACAGCTGTGCCTGAGAGCATGCAATTTGCCATATGTGAAACTGGTTCACGTACGGTTGTGCATAAAGTGTGCACGGTCGTGCTTATGTTCATGTATTATGCTGTTAGTTTTGCATGGTTGTGCACATAGTCATGCCTGAATCATATATTGGGCACGCTGGACTTGCATGGCTGTGTATTAAAACTACATTGCTATGTCAAATGAATTTGCTATTCATTCATAGATAACCTGAACTTCATGCATTGCAAAAATTAAGTAGAAGAGATTTTAACCGAAAACTTAAACAAAAAAATTAACATTTAAACTTAACAACTTCAAACATAACATAAAAACATAAATTGAACAAGTACACAATAAACACAGCTTAAATAAAAACTAAGAAACATTGTTCAACAATGTAAAAAAACACAATCTTCTCAAACATATTCAATCTTCTTGCCCTGGTTCTTATGGTGTATAAAGAGGTGGAACAAAGTTATGAGTATGGAAGAATGCTATGAGGTTATGGTTGATCAAATTCACGATATGATTTATTCAACTCATAGTAGCATCCATTTGGTGAGGCAATGAAGTTACTTCACCCACATTTGAATCAATAACACCAATTTGAAGCTCTAGATCATCTAAACACTACATTACATCATTCAAGTCTTCGGGTTGTACCTCCTCTTCTTTATGTGCCGGTGGTGGATGTTCATAAACAAGATGGGGATTTCCTCTAGTATCTCTAGTGACCATCCCTTTAGCCTCCATCATATCTGTATCGATCAATAATTTACCCTTAACCTTGTCAAAGGGAATGTGCTCCACATCAAAGCCTAGATGTTTGGCTATAGCAGTGACTAACCCACCAACCTTAATTGCTCTATCCATTTTATTAGCTACATCCCTCAATTAAACAGCAATGGCATGACAAATATCCAATTTTCTATCATTGATCATGTAATACAGAATGTTGAGTTTGGTAGTGGAAATCATAGAATCGCCTTCCTTTCTTAGGAATAAAGAGTGAGACATGAACCTATGCAAATACTTCAATGCTAGTGATTGAATTTGAGATTCTTTTGCAGACCTAGGCTCATAGAATCCACTCCTTTGCCCTGTAAGTTCTTTCCAAAAATCATCCCTCTTATATTCTATATTGGCATTTTGGTCCTTAGGAAAATGAAAAACATCATTAAGCTCAAATAACCTAAGGCTATGCTCCTCATTCCCTAACCTAAATGTAAGCAAGAGGGATTGTTCATCAAAGTGAAAAGTAGAAAGAAATTCACAATTTGGCCTAATATAAGTAGGATTTTGCATCAGCACAAAATTAACCCATACCATCCTACTCACATACATACTAATTTCATTAAATAAGCCAACATCCTTTAAAAAGGAAGCACTCATATACTTATTGGGCACTATCTTCCTAGCCATCAATTGACCAAATTTCTTCCTTTGCACCTCATACCTATAGGTAATGGTTATAGGAAAAGGTCTTACCGTGCTTTCCTCATTCACACCACCTGGATTACTTGAGCTCCCACCATACTATCTCTTCAAAGGAGGAACCAACTTCTTTGATGCAATGGTCTCCTTCTTTAGCCCTCTTTCCATGGTGAATGACAAATTGAAGAGAAAATAAAAGATGGAAAAAGCTTGCTAAGATGGAATTTTAAAATAGAAGAATGATTTAGAAAGAAGATGGAAGATGATGAAGATATGGATGTGTGGGGGAAAAGAAGGGGGGTGTTTAAATAGAGAGAAGATTAAGAAAAAGAAAAATTAATTGTTAAGAACAAAAGAGTTAGGAGATGGGAAAGTGGTCAAGGTAAAGAACCTTAGAATTTTAGAAGTGGGAAAATTTGGGAAAGTGTGGGTAAGTGGAAGGATTGTGGGGAATTGGAAAAAGTTATGTCATTTAAAACAAAAATGCATCTATCAAAAAATTTACCAGTGCACACAGCTGTGCACAAAGTATGCACGGCAGTGCGCACTGCTATTGCCCTAATTTTTATGTCCTTTCAGGCATGGCCATGCATAAGGTACGCATGGCTATACCTGAGCCAAAGTTATTATTCATCCGGCACCTGTTTAGGCACGGCCGTGATCAGGGTATGCATGGTTGTGCCAGAACCGAAGCATTTTTTTCATGTTTGCATCTATTTCGGCATGGCTGTGCATAAATTACACACTATTGTGCCTTAATGCTAAATTTCACAACTTGAAAAATGTATCAGGTCATGTGGCTACGCAGGAGGGTGCGTAACCTGTCTATTTGAACAAAACAAGTAATATTACTTTTAGCTCATTTCGGCCAACAAATCATTGATTCCCCTAAGGATAACTTCTCCTTATAAAAATAAGTTATGTTTGTATCCTGCAATATGTTTCTTTTTTTCCGTGTTCATAATGGCAATAATCTTACCATTTTTTCTTCAATTTTATCAAGAAAAATGTCTCAAGCTCCTTATATTTCATCCACTCCTCCCTCAGATCCATTACCCCCTACTTTTTCTCATCAGACTTCTCGTGCATCTCCTGAGTTATGTACTCCCATTTCTCTTTATTCTTTACTTGTGCATTTCCATACCCTTGGTTTACACTTGTTTGTTATGCTGTTATACAGGATATTGACTCTTAGTCCTCCACTGATGATGTGTGGAACATGGTGGATCTAAGCTACATAGAGACTCCTTCAAAGGTTCCCCATATAGCTTCTTGGACTTCAGATAATGCTTCAAGGCCAAGGATTCATTGAGGACTATCCTTAGCTTAGAGATGGGTACCCTCTAGAAGACCTAGAGATCCATAGTTCTTTCAGCTCTTATTACTTTGGAGCAGCATTTCAAGTCAACTGCCATTACTGTTTTGAAGAACCAGATTAGAGGAGTCTAGTGCAGCTTATTTGATATCCTTAAGCCATCTCAATCTTTTCCACCAGGAGAAAGATACCTTCTTTGTTGAGCAACTCAAGATGAAGCAAATCAAGGAAGAAGAAGAGAGGGAAAAGTAGCCTTCCTCCAAGTAACCTTCAAATACCAGGATACAGCCCAGAAAGTTCAATCTATTAATAAATCTCTAGAAAGCAAGAAGGGAGTAGTTAAAGAATAGCAGAGCCAGGAGGAAGAGGCTACAATCACTAGGCAGAAGTGCCTAGATATTTGGGAGGACCTCAGGGGCTTTGACTTTAACTTCTTGTGACTTGTTTACAGACTTTTATGCTTTTATAATACCAGTGATGTTATTTAGCACTTTGTACCTTTCATATTGATCATTTAGAGCACGAATATTGTGATGTACATCCTTTCATAGATGATTTGATATTGTAGCTCTCATAGGGCTTATTTTTGCTTCAGTTCATCTCTGATGAGCATATTTTTATCTGTATCACTACACACATCACACTTTGCACCACAACCATTCATTTTTATTATCAAACAGCCAATTTTAAACAAAAATGCTACCAAAATTTTACAAAATTACTGTTCTCTTACAAACTAACAAATTTCACACAAAAATAAATAAACACTAACACACTAAAACTTAGCAAAACCAAATTTTATTTATTTACAGTGGCTACCAAGCCAACTTACACACCCAAAAAGAAAAATTTTGCCACTTCATATACTAAGTGACAACCTTCTAGCCCAAGGCTAGTTACCCTTCTCCTTTATTTTCCTTTCATTTCCCATATAGTAGGAAATATTTCAGCACCACCTCTATTACTTAGCATTTTAGTACAACCCCATGTAACATAATTATTCTCTAAACCTCCTGTTATACTTTCTACCCCCCGAGTGTTTAAAATTTTAGTAGTATTTTCCTCAGCCTTCTGAATCATAAAATCCTCTTTCTTTAGCTTGAATTTGGTTTTAGCCTCATGTTGAACCTCCTTTTCATTTTGTCTCCTTTGGTACTTCACCCTACGCCACTACTTGTTAGGTAGAACAAGTAGGGGCACCATAAATCTTGGTTTCTTCTTGTTGAATTTTAGTGGTAGCCTCCTACCATCCTTTCTAGGCTTAGGTTTATAGTTGTTTGTTAATATAACTGGTGTAGAAGCATTTTTCTCTGGTGCTGAGAACCTCCTATGAAGCACTGGTCCCCAATAGCTTATGAATCTGTTAGAATTCATATTGGAAGGCTGAACCACGTTCTCTTTTTCTCTAATTTTATTATTTAAATCCATATTGATAGGGATTGATTAATACCACTGGAGCCTCATTTTGTACCTTTATGTTTGCTTTCGCCTTTAGGGGTCAGAGAGAAGGTACACAGTTAACCTTCCCTTAGGAAATCTGCAAAGGGTCCTAATGAAATGACATTTGGCCTTCAAGATTCTACACTTGGCCATCAGGTTTTACTTTTTCATCAAATAGAATATTGCCCCCCGAGCTTTGCAACTGGTTTTGAGGATTTGGTGGTTAGCCTTGAGGAACTTATAAATTGCCTTGGTGAAATGATGTTTGACCTTGGGGTAATGGTACCTGCTCTTGATGAACATTGCCCTCCGGGCCTTTTTTTTGCTGAACTCCCTTATAGTTGTGAATTGCAAGCTAAGAACTTGGATTTTCCTTGTTACCACTAGGAACCAGATCTTCATCATTAGGCTTAACAGGAGATGAATGCTTGGATTCTTCATGGGGTTGAACCATCACCTTTAGAGACACTTTAGGACTCTTTTTCCTCTAATGCTTCAAATAGGCTTCATTCATTTTGGTAAATGAAGATGTAATCTCCTGTAAACCTTGATTAACAGCACTATCCATATGTTGGAAGGTATTTTGTAAAGAAGTTTGAAAAGCACTATTCATCCGAGCTATTGTATCTTGAACCTATTTCATTCCATCTGAGAAGATGGTTTGGGCATCAGTGCCTTTAATAGTAGTTACAACCGTAGTATTGAATTTTGGCTTCAATAGCCAAAAGCTGGTGCCTCAGTCCAAGTCTGATCCTGAGGCACCCAACCTCTGTAAGCTTATTCTATTTAAGCACCTATTTTTATAGGCGTATTGGTCAGATTACTAACCCAAAAAATTTCTCCATTTTTAAAGTTGAACATTCCATTGGAATGGGTTCCACCGGACATGCCAAAAGATGTTGGTGCAATTTTTTAGTTGAACCGGATTTGTGAGCGTGCTAGGGAAGACTAATTTCCCAAATTAATAATTACTAACTTCTTTCAGACGAGTGTGGATTCCCAAACACCTTTACCATAATATGTTTGAGTTCCAAAGGATTTAAAATTTGTATTTAATTATGAACAGTAGATTATTTAGCTAAAGATAATGATAAACAACTGAAGGTAATGATAAAAAGCTTAGGAAAATGTAAATTGAAAATTGCATTCAAATAACAGTAAGTACAAAGTTTGCTAGAATGAAAGCATAAAATTACTAAAAGATTGATATTTGGATGGGTTGCTTGTTGATTGTCTTGGTTGATGATTGTGTGGATTGATTATTATCTCACTTTTATAATCCGTCAGCTTCATTCAGAAGAAGCTCAACTCCCTTCAATTTTACCAATAATTACCTTCATTAATTTCTATAACCTGCATCCCTTGCACTTCCTTCATCAGCTCATCAGCTCCAACGGTTACCTTCTAGTTACCTCTAGAATTTTCTTCAGCCAACACAGTGAATTCTTCACCAAGTAAATGTAATTGGGCTGGACTCAGTGCAATAGGCCCATCTTAGGCCTCAATATTAATATTGGCCCCTAAAATTAATATTGGGTATAAATAAATTACAATCTTTTGGCATGCTCGGTGGGACCTATTCCAATGGAATTTTTAACTTTGAAAATGGAAAATTTTTTTAGGTTGGTAATCCGACCAATATGCCAGTAAAAATAGGTGCTCAAATGCAACAAACTTACGAAGGATGGGTGCCTCAGGATCAAATTTGCTTGAGTTCCAAGGGATTTGAAATTTGTAATTAATAATGAACAGTATATTACTTTGCAAAAGGAAATGGTTATTGAGCTAAAGGTAATAATAAATAGCTGAAGGTAATGAAATATAAGCTTAAGGAAATGTAAATTGAAAATTGTATTCAAAGAACAGTAAGTACAAAATTTGCTAGAAGAAAGCGTAAAATTGCTAAAAGATGTAGAAAAAGACTATTGGCTAAGCTAATGATTTGGATTGATTAGTTGATTGTTGATTATTAATTGTGTTGATTGTTGGTTATGATTGGTGTCCTTTCTTGATATTGCTGCTTGCTTTTTATAATCCTCTAACTTTATTGATGTGTACTAATCCGCAAGCGTATAGAATCGTATCAAGTAGTAAATAAAGATATCGTCCCACAGAGATTTGGTGTTGACTACTATAATACTCACAATGTTTGATTGTTTAGACAACGAAATAGAGTTTGTAATTTCAAAGAAATAACACTAAATTAAGAAAGATAAAAACACAATTCAATTCAAATTTTAAAGGCTAGGATTCTTATTCTCAATTGACCATTTCAAAGGATTGATTACACACCTAGGTTTATACCAGTTCTAATTCATTTTGAAGAGATCTTGACAATTATAGATCTTCCTCTCAGATAAACCTATAATTAAATCAGAATTAATCAACACTAAGTTTGACGGCTCTCACCAACCTAATGTCTTTTAAAACCAATTTTAATGCACAACCTTTAATCAATAGTAATCTACTTAAGT
>CATIWO010118190.1:0-15435 GCA_949673435.1 Macaranga tanarius | reverse complement strand
TACTGATGAGGTTGAACAAAGTATTTCATCTGTTTCTAAACGTAGTAGGAGGTGCACATCTCAGGTATGGAATGACTTTAAGCTTTTAGATATGGATGCTGATGGAAATCAATGGGCGGAATGTAAATGGTGTTCTGCATTGTATTTGTGTAATTCTGGTTATGGAACTACTAATTTAAAACGTCACATAAGTAGTTGTCCTATAAAGGAAATGCAACCAAATGCGACTTTTCATTCTAATTTGGACCAAGATATTTATAGGGAAAAGGTTGCAATTGCTATAATTCAACATAACTATAGTTTTTCATATGTGGAACATGAAGGAGTAAGAAATGTTCATAGTTATCTAAATCCAAATATGATAGCAATTTCTAGAAATACTGCTAAATCTAATGTGCTGAAAGTGTTCAAGAAAGAAAAGGAAAAACTTATGAATTTATTAGGTTCTACTTCTAGTAAAATTTGTTTGACATCAGATTTATGGTCATCAATCACCATTGATCATTATATGACAATTACTACACATTTTGTTGATGAAAATTGGCAGTTGCAGAAGAAAGTATTGTGCTTTTCATATGTACCACCTCTATATGGTGGTGTTGTGTTGACAGAAAAATTATTTAGTTTGTTAAAAGAGTGGGGAATTGAAAAAAAAAATTCATAATTACTCTGGATAATGCCACTTATAATGATATTATGGTCAGTATGTTAAAGCAACATGATTTTTTTGGAAAATATCTACCATGTGGTGGTGATTTTTTGCATGTAAGATGTGGTGCGCATATACTTAATTTGATTGTGCAAGAATGTATAAAAGTTGCTCAGAGTTCTATACCAAAAATCAGAGAATCTGTTAAGTATGTGAGAGGTACAAATTTAAGAAAAGTTAAATTTGCAGAATGTATTTTACAATGTTCATTGAATTATAGGCAAGTACGACAACATGTACCAACCAGATGGAATTCGACTTATTTAATGCTTGAAAGTGCTATTTTTCTTCAGCGAGCATTCCATCATTTGGCTTTAGTCAATAAAAATTTTAACACTTGTCCTACAACTGAGGAGTGGAGTCAAGCTGAGCGAATAATGAAAATTGTAAAACATTTTTATGAAATCTCAACTCTGTTTTCTAGAACTAAATATCCTACATCAAATTTGTATTTTCATAGGGTATGGAAAATTGAATTGCGACTCAAGGAGGAAGAAGAAAGTGGTGATGATTTGATTTGCAAAATGGCCAAAAGAATGAAGAAGAAGTTTGATAAATATTGGCACTCTTATAGTGAAATCTTATCTATGGCAATTATTTTGGATCCTCGCTATAAGTTAGATTTTGTTGAGTTTTGTTTTTCTAAAATTGATGCAGCGAGTTCTAAAGAGCGGGTGCTTTACATTCGCAATAAATTGTACTCTTTGTTTGACTCATCTATTGTGGATACAAATAGTACCATCTCAAGCGCTAAAGATAATGTGGATACAAGTAATGATGATGTTGATGAATTTGATACTTTTGAAAGTCAAATTTTTGGTTCAACAAAAGTTAAATCACAAATGGATTTGTATATTAAAGAAATGAGGCTTGATAGGAAGCAATTTGCTAATTTAGAGGTTCTTGATTATTGGAAGGATAATAATATTAGGTATCCGAAACTCTCTATGTTGGCTCGTGACATTCTTAGCATCCCTATAACCACTGTGGCCTCAGAATCTGCTTTTAGCATTGGAGGATGGATTTTGAATAAATTTTAAAGTTCTCTTCTTCCTCAAAATACGGAGGCATTGTTATGTTCTCGAGATTGGTTATATGGTGTACCCCATTTAGAAGATCTAAAAGAGGAATTATTGGTTGAAGATTTTGAAGAAATATGTCTTTCTTTATCTAACTCATTTTTAACGGATTCAATATAGGTATGTCGCCATTGTTGTTATTATAATTAGTATTATTTTGATTATTGTTATTATGTATGCCATTTTTCTGCTGTGAATTATTGTTTACTTTCAAATTGCTTATATACTTCATTGACTAATCTAATAATCTAATGCAGAAGAAGAGCAGCCATTGCAGCTACCATCCCAAAGGACAGGTACTGCGATATCCTTTTTATTTGTCTTCTTAGTCAACAACCAGTAGAATTTTATATTTGTAATCTATATCTAAAATTTTCATTTTTAACTATAGAGTAGGTGGTAAATAAAATGTGTACCTGCCATTTGTTATGAATAAATTGAAGTGAAACAGACAGAATAATAGTGTGATACTTTATGTTTTGATATGAAGTATTTAACTGATATACCACTGAAGATTCATGTAAATGGTGAGATGTGTCTTGATGATAAAAGTATCTAATATCTGAATCACTATTCCTGTCTGAAATGTTTTTCAATTTTATGTTTGAAGGAAAATGTTTGCTGAATGGACTGTTGAGTTGAAGTTAATGATTGAATATATTGATAAAAGGATTATATGTGGCTTCCTCAAGTTTGAGTTGAACCCAGTAGACAACTGAACTTGTAAATTTGATAAATTTAAGACACCATGTTCAGTTTGGTTTTGTATTGTCTTGTAGCTGTTAATGTCCTTGCAAAAGGAGATACGATGCTTGAATAAACACATCTTATTATGTAATTATTAATTTATTATGTAAAATTATTTTGTAGACAAACCTTAGTTTGTGAAAATTGGTTCTGTAAAAATATATTGCAGAACAGCTGTGTTCAGTCTTGCAGATAGTAGTAGTGTGTGGAAACAGTCAGACAATGTTATGCCAGCCAACCAGTGGCTGTGCAAGGCTTTATGAGGGTTGCTCTTTCAGGAGGAAGGGTGATTGAAACCATATCTTATTGTTGGTAGATGGTGACTTGAACAAAGATATGAGAGCTTTTCTTCTTGGTTTTGTTTTTGGACTTTTGTTTCTCATGCCGAATTTTGTTAGTGCAAATGTTATAGACTTCATTACTATCTTAGGGGTGTTTATTTACCCTTTGGAGTTGTCCATGTTGATGTCCTAATGTCACGTATATTTTTTTTAATGATAGAATGCAAGTTATTGCAGAGCATTTTATATTCCTTTGATGCAAGGATCCCACATGTTTATCTTTGTCTCCATAAATTTATAGCCTGCCCTATGTTCTCCAGCAGTGAGTAAATTAATGTTCTTGAGCTTTTGTAATGGAGGTTTTAAGGTTCTATATCTTTCTTACTTTGGTGCTTCTTCAGGTTGTTTCTGCACAACCTGTAACTCATCTTAATGAAGCTTTTAATTTGTTCTGTTGATAAAATTGCAAACTTTTTTTCTTTAATTTTTGTGTGTGCTTTTGATGGTATTTTGGGATAATTTAAATGGGATTTTCTTGTTTATGTATTTGCCTTGTTGTTGTTCAGTGGATACCCTCAATAAGATGATAGATTACTGGAACTTGAGAAGCAAACTGAATATTATTGCTACTGATCCCTGCACCCATAATGCAATATGGGCTAATGATTCGGCAAATCCAAGAATTGCTTGTGATTGCACTGGCAACACATGCCACATAAACTCACTTGTCAGTTTTATAATCATCGGTTCTGTGATTATCTTTTGTTTGTTTCTTAGCTATAATTGTTTTACTGTTAAGTTTTTTTTTCTTGGTTCAGAAAGATTTATGCTTGTTGCATGGTAAAAATTTGTATACAAAATAATTGAAATTAATATAAATATTAATATTTAAATATTGAAATTAATATTAATATTAATATTTAATTATTATGTACAATTTGAGTATATGTAAAAATTTATATACAAATAAAAAATTTAAATGGGTAAATAGGTGGGTAATATTTTATATGGGTTAAATGGATTTGAATACCCATGTAAATAATAAATGGGTAAATGGGTAATTATAGGTCTTACCCATATATACCCAACTCATACCACCCATTTTGCCACCCTTAGTTGCAAGTTAATGTTGGTGGGTGGTGCGATGACCTTAACCAAATTAATCCACAGTAAAAACCGTCAATAATAATGAATCAAAAGAAATTGCTCAAATTACACGAGGCAAGAAAGTAAAGAAATTGTCATGGATAACAAAACAGAAAATAAAAATGTTCTTCCATTTCTTTGCACCTGTTCCAAATTAATACACAATCTTCCCAATGAAAAAGCAAAAATAAACTGCTTAGCTTTGTACTGTAGACAAGAAGGTGTCAAGGATAAAGCTAATACAATATATTGGCCAAGTTAAGCTAGTCTTTTTTAAGATGCATAATTCCCTCCAGCTTCCCATATTAAACTATACAGTAGTACTCTGCAAAAGAGTTTAGCATTCAGAGTTTTAACGTATGGAAACTTAGTTGCGATCATCAAGCACCAAATCCTGCTAGAAGTAAGAACAAGAACATTAATGGATCACAAAGTAAACTAATACTGAGAGCAACAGAAATAGCAGTGTGAAAACCAGAACACAACCTGTCAGATACTGTGTCTATTTCTGACCCTTCTTCCACAACACCCCAATCTTCTTCAACATATTCCCGTTTTTCTTCTTTGGTGAGTCGTCATCCATGTCGTCTGAGTATGGTGAATCCATAGCACCAGCAATTGTATTATAGTTTTCAAGTGAACCTGTTCTTTCCACAATTTTCCCATTGTTCCCAGCTGAAAGCATAGCAGCAGCTGCCTCAGCTGCCTTCCTCCATTGGTCTGACTGCACCTTTAACCTCCTCAACTCAGCTTCCATTTCTGTGCTCGCTGCCTGGGCTGCATCCAGCTGCTCAGTCACTCGCGCTGCTCGTCGGCTATTCTTATCTGCTTCTTCTGTTAGATGACCAAGTTTCATCAATGCCTCCTGCTCTGCAGCCTTGGCTGATTCTGCCAAAGCAACAGCTTCATCATTTATTTTACTCCTCTCTGTTTCCCCCTTCTTGATTTCCATCTTAAGTATTTCATTTTGTTCAGTTAGATTCTGCAATTCTGACTCCTTGTCCAACAGGGTTGCCTTCATCTCTGCCAAATCATGCTCCAATTTCTTCAGTTCCATTGCAAGTTCACATTCTCTTTCACTAGGCTGAATTTTCTCAACCTTCAAATTCAGTCCCTCATTCTCCTCTGAAAGACTCTGCAATTCAGTTTCCTTGTCCATCAGGTTGGCTCTCAGCTCTTCAATATTGCTCTTAGCTTGCTGTAATTCAGCCACCAATTCGGCCTCTCTTTTTCCTAATTCTAATTTTACTTGTTCAACTTGTTCATAAGCACTTCTAATCTGTAAAGTGCTCTGAATGTATTCTTCCTGGTACCTGGCCTCGGATGCCTCTAGTGCAGATCTCAATTGGCCCACTTCAAATTTCAATGAGTTTAGTTCTGATTTCAGCTGATTGCTTTCCTCATTTTTTCCACTCTCTCGTTCAGATTCAATATCCCCTGTAGAATCCACCAATGTTTTGCCACCGATATTAGCTAGATCCGCCTTCAGTTTGGTAATAAGTTCCTCCAATGACTGTACTTGAGCTTTTGACTGCTCAAGCTCCAAAGACAAGGAGTTGTAAGCCTCCATGGCCTTGATGCCATCTGACCGATGCTTTTCTGCAGTTGCATTCACTGTTTCCAATTGCTTTTGAGTTTTACTTACTAGTTCTAGGGCTTGAGCTTCTGATTCCCTGCAATCACTGAGCTCACTTTTCAGTTTTTCAACAAGGGAGAGAGTTTCAGTTAGTTCCATTCTCAAGCCTTGTAAATCAGCATGTGCTGACTCTGCATGTTTTATTTGTGTAGTTTCAGATTCCATTACCATTTCCAGCTGACTTTTGAGCTTCTGGATTTCATTCATGGCAGAAGCTAATGCTGCAGAGTCCATGGCATGCTGCTTCTGGACAGCCTCAAGTTCAGTCTGCCAGGCTTTATCTCGATCATGGGAAATTTTACGAAGCTCTTGAACACGAGCATCCTCAGAAGCAGAAAGTTCCATCAGTTGCTCTTCGGATTCCTCAAGCTTAGCTGACATAGTTAAGAGCTGCTTCTTGGTGTCTTCAGCTTCCTGCTGAGCTCGCCTCTTCCATGACTCAGATGCATTTAGTTGATCCTTTGCCTTCTTCAGATCCTCCTGGAGCTGAGCAAGCTGTGACTCTAATTCAGATACTCTGCTTGGACGTTTCTTCTACAGTTTCAAGACAAAGGAAGATGAAAAACTGAATGAACAAATAACAAAAACAATAACAACCGTAAACAGAAATCTAAAGAATGAAATATCTTTAAATATAACGTCATGTCAATAAAAACCTTCAGTTCAAAATAAATTAAAAATGTAGCCAAAACCTCTCTTAAGGTTGAGGACATATGCATTGCCTCAGTCATGCATGAAAAGTATCTAGCCTCTGACATTTCACACTCCCCCAAATGCTTCCCTAGGTAGCTTCCTTTCAATATGAGCTAGTATTTTTAATAAGTGCTGAATGAATACCTCAGTTGCCGGACTCCGCGGTGATCTGCGTTCAGTTACTTTAGGACTTTTGTCTTTTGGGGTCCTGTTTGCTGAATTTGGAGATGAGGCAGAGTCAGAATCAGTTCCCGGTGTCTTCAGTTGGCGTGCAGTCCGTGGTGTTGCAGGAGATTTTCTTTGAGGCACTTCTGAAGAGCCAGTTCTGCTTGCAAAGTTGGTGGAATGACAATTAGCATCATTAGACATGCACGAAAATTAAAAGAAGTACCTAGTACCAACAACAAATGCTAAAGAAACAACAAAGGCATATACCAGAAGACTGACTTTGATTCAGTTAACTTTAAATATTTGCTTCAGAAATAACAGTGGTATTAATACATGTGTGTTCTTTTAAGTGATACACCTTCACCACCTGCCACCTCTTCAAATAGATTAACCATGCTCAAATTCAACACTCACCAACCACATGGATATTGACACATTACCAGACTATAAATACAAGTGATGTATACTCAGGATAAAACTTTTCAGATACAAGGGTGATATGTTTATAGTTATTGCTCAAATAGAAAAATTTAAGTTTTAGTGAAGAAAAAGAAAAAGAGCTATTGAAGAAAAAAAAAAGGATAGAATATCAATTATGGTTGAGGTGGATGTATCATTTGATATACTGCATACAAAAGCATCTGGTTTTATGTTGGCATATTGATATCAAATCCGAACATGATATGTATTTTATACAAGTTGTTTTAAACATTAAGCAACACCTTAAAATGATACTCCACAACACCACTAGGGAAAAAAACCTTGGAAGTGCCTTCCACTAATAAAAGTAAGGTTAAATTTTTAAGCCATTAACAAGAGTTCACCAATCACAAACCATATATATAGACTTTCAAATTTTCTTTCTATAATTGTGGTACTGGTTCGATTGTGTCATAACTTGATCCCATTTCTTGTGGAAACTAGCTTTTTCCATAAATTATATAATCTGCCATTAGTTAACAAAAATGATTCTTGTACTGTTAAACATGTATTGAAGAAGGAAAACAGAATCAATAGAATCAAAAGGAAATAAACAGCCCCACCCTACAAGCAATGAATTAAATGGACATAACTTACTAGCACAATTTAAATGGAGGATGTGATACTGAGCTAAATCCAGTTAAGCAAACAGCATAACAGTGATCAATCTAAGAAAATAAACAAAATATAGTAAAGCCCTGCTAAGATATGCAGCAAAGGATAATCTTACCTTGCTTTTGGTGTCTGCATTTTTCTTTTCTATTCTTGAGTAAAAGAGATAATGGAGCAAATCAGTGACGTCCTTGTTGAAACCTCCACCTGACCCACACCACCAGCAATAGTTCAGAGAATTCTTTTAAGTTTGAAGGCAAAATAAAAGTGAAACTATTATATATGTATGTAAAAGAAAAACTATGCATAGCTCAAAAAGGACAGCCACCTCTAATTTGTTTGCACAGACCATAACAAACAAACAAACAACACAATCCCTTCAAAGAAACTCCTTAGAAACTACCCCCACTAGTACCAAACAAGCCACAAGAAATTTAAAACCAAAGGAAAAAAAAAAGTTGCAATCAAAAGATTTCATTAAATATTCAACACATAAGCCATCTTAATAACTTTATATCTAAAATATAATCCATCTGAATAATTTTTCATTTCTCCCTTTGTTTATACTCTTTTACTTATACTACAATTGCATACATGGTCATCAACCGACACTGGGCCAACAAAAAGATAAATGACAATAATACCACCAAACAAATTGCTGTTTATGTGCTTAATTTAAAAGATTTTGTGTTTCTGTGTCTATGTGTTCACATGGTTTCCCACCCAACTCCCCCATTGCACTTTAAAAAAGCAAAATTCAACAACATATCATACCAACAAAAGGAAAAAAAATGAAGACTTTCTGTCTCTAAAAATTAGGAGAAGAAAATGTCATGATTTCTTTCTTAAGTGTCTGAGAAAGAATATAAAATAAAGGATGACCCAGAACTCATCACCCCAAAGAAAAAGCTGAGAAAAAAAGAAAGATCAATTAAGCTACGTAGCAGCATTTTTCAGGCCTTGACTGTACAGTACCTTCAGCAGCAAAAAAGCTGTCCAGAAATCATAGCTTGATGAAGTAAAAGGCCAACTTTGAATACATTAAAAGAGTAAAGAGTAACTAACAATTTTTTACATTTAAAAAAAAAAAAACGCAGAGCATCATCAAATGTAGACAACAAAAATATTGTAATAAATTACCAAGAACATTTAAAAAACAGAAGATATGTACCATATGAAGCAATTTAAACCTCTAAACTCTGTTAATCTTCATGAGTTAAAACGCTTAGATCTACAAAATGCTGATTTACAAGAAGCTACGACAATAAATACAAGCTAAAAGCGAAACTGAAACAGAGATCCAACCCAAGAAAATAATGGAAGAACACATTTTCTACTAATAAATATAAAAACCTCAAGGGACAAAAAAAAAAAAAGCAAAGCTTTAGTCTTTTTTGAGAAATTTTCAGAACCCAGAAACAAGCCATGTTCAAGCTCAGCAGACGAACAAAGATTCCACATTTTCACGGAGAAGCAGAAACTTCAGCAGGGAGCATAAAACAAAAAAGAAAAGATAGTTCTTTGAAACATGAACTTGAAGAAGCATTGCTACTAACTAGACTACTCAGCAACAAGTACCTAGAACAAACAAGCTTTAAAACCCATAAAAAATCTCAAATATTTCAACGGTCAAATAACAAAAGAAGTACTAAGGAAAAAAAAAAAAAAGAAGTAAAATAATATCTGGGTTTCTTACCAAGAATCTCCTGTGCTCTGGAAAGGCTTTAGCTTTGACTGGGTTGGTATGGTGATACACTGCTACAAAGTTTTTGCCTTTTTTTTTTTTTATACTGTGAAAGAGAAGAGTTTCAAAGCCCTAGAAGAAAACCCTAGTTTAGCTTAAACAAACAAGGCATAATGTTGCATTAGTAGAGTTCTTCAGCTACTACTGAGTCTGAGCTCACTTCCCGAGTCCCTTCTCTCCTTGTTTGTCTCTGTTACTTGTCAGTCGGAAAAAAGAAAAGAGGAAGCGAAGGGTACTGTTCATATATTTTTTGAAGGGCAAAGGTGCATTTTTACCCTTAATGTTTATAGCGAGGCTCATATAAACCCTTTAACTATTTTTAGGACCAATTAAACACAAATTTAATGTTTTAGCATAATTTAAGCCCTTATTTAACCGTCAAACTAATGGACCTAAATGTCCGTTTATTTATGGGTCCCTTTTTTCTTCTCTCATCTATCAACTAAGGTCTTACTTGGTTGGAGTTAATGAACCTTGTAATGAAATGTCCATTACATTCCATAATTCATTACCATACTTGGTAGATGAATTTTTTTTTTTTTCAGCGTAATGAAGACTATAAAGGGAATCCTCATTACCTTTAAAGCGGTATTTGGTAATCCCTAAAAAATCTATGTATTTCTCATTACAATATATCTTAGAAAAATTATCAAAAATGCCCCACTTTTAATTTTATTTATTTGAAAATCTTAACTTTTTATTTATTACTTTTATGCCCAATTTTATTTTTATATATACACTCATGCTTTATTTTATTTTTTTATATGCCTCATTCTTTTATTTTAATTTTAATTTTAATTTTTTTCTTTTTTACTGTTCCTCCTTTTTTATACTCTTTTTTTCTTTTCCTATTTTTTTATTTTTATTTTCTCTTTATTTTTTTCATCTCTCTTTTTTCTTTCTTTTTATCTTTTTTTTTTATTTTTTTTATCTTTATTTTATTTACTTGAAAATCTCAACTTTTCATTTATTACTTCTATGTCCAATTTTATTTTTATATATGCCCCATGCCCTATTTTATTTTATTACATGCACCATTATTTTTTTTTTTAATTTATTTTTTTTTTTTACTGTTTCTTTTTTTATTTTTATTTTCTCTTTTTTTTCATCTCTTTTTTTTTCTAGTTGTGAAGTCTAAATTAGAAATATTTAGCTTTATATGGTAGATATCAACTATTAAAAATTTTAAAAATTAAAAATAAGATTGATAATTAAATTTTTAATTATTTTTATGATGATTAATAATTAAAAATTATTTTAGTAAATTTTAATTATTTTTTTTGAAAATTTTTTTAATAATTTAAATTTAATTTTTTAATATTAGGTATTGATATTATTATATTATATTAATAATAGATAAATTTAAAATTTAAAATTTGAAGACAATTTAAAAAAAAATTCATTACATTACATTACATTACATGAAAATAGTACAATCAAACATTAGAATGTCTCATTACATTACATTTATTTTAAAGCTCATGTAACCAAGCATGGTAATGGAATGATAAATACATTCTATTCTATTGCATTCTCAATTCTATTACTTTACTCATTACATTTCATTCCATTACCACCAACCAAACAAGGCCTAAACTAAATATTGTCTCTTTCACATATACAAAGAAGCGGATTTTGTAGCTAATTTTGGCAGCTCATGTGAGAAATATGGAACTGGATTGTCATTAATTTAATTATCCTCCATATATGAAGTATAGCAATGGCTAGGCCCTGTAATCTTTTGTTTGTTTAGGCAGTTGGCTTGTTCTTCATAAAAATAATAACAAAGACGAGAAATAAATTAAAATCCATATCTTCTAAAATATTGTAAGTAAGGCTATTTTATCTCTAGAAGATACATTTACAAACGATGCTCTTGTTGTATATGTAACTACTATGATGATAACAAGGATCCTAGTCTACGGTTAACTTGTGGTTCTAATTCTCTTAGCGAGAAGTCATGTAGACATACATGCGTCATTTGATATGTACCTTGAAGAATCAAGGAACTGTAATTATGAAGACCAACTATCGTACAAAGTTGGATGGAAGTTTCTATTGTGTTTCTGGTAAAAAAAATTAATGGACTGATGAGCTAACTTCTTCTTTTTTCCATCCACAAAACTATCATTGACCATTGAACTCTTTGTTTAGGTGCCAAGCTGCATGAGCGATTGACTGAGAAATTGGCTCATGCAGCTTGGATGGTCATTTATGTTGTTTTGGAAATAAGTTAAAATAAATATAAAGTTGGATGAGAAATTGGCTAATTGAATGTTTTTTTTATTATAAGCTCGTTGAATGTCTGATATCCCCACTTCCTCTTATTTTCATTTTGCTCTTTAATTTGGGTTAGGCATTTTATTAAATGGTTGGTGTGCATTTTATTATTTTCTCTTTTTATTATATCTTTCTTAAATTGCTCAATGTCTACAGCAAGTAAAATTAAAAATTTTCAGTAGAAGGCCAAGAAAATAACATTTGAAAGGATTGTTCTATAAAATATTATACATATAATATTTATCAAATTAATAACACATGCATTCAATCTATTCAATATATCTTTGTGGCTCCATTTGCATATCTATTTTCAAATTTTAATCTAATATCATCATTTTTTTTCAAACAAATCACAGGCCACATTCCTTATTGTAAAAACAGTATTGTAAATCTTAACCTCAAGAACAACCTCAACTTACTTCTCACCTTCCTCTATATTTTATTGGGGGCAAAGGTGCATTTGATTTCTTATTTTCTTTTATGGAAACTTGATAGTATGATATATTTTTTTTCTTATTTATTGAGATTGAATTAGTCATAACTTTTTTTATGAAAAAAAAGAAGAAAAAAAAACATAAAGATGAAGGAGATGCCAAATATGGGATTTACGCGGCGTAAAAAAAACAATGAAAAAGAAGGAAAAGGGACCCACTTGGACTACATATCAACACAAAAGAAATAGGTTATTATTCATTAGTTTGTCCGTTAAACTAGGAGCTAAAATTACAGTAAAACATTATATTTATGTTTAATTGGTCCTAAAAATAGTTAAAGGGCTTATGTGAGCTTCGCTATAAACATTAAGGGAAAAAATGCATCTTTTTCCATTTTTTGAATGACCATTTTACATTTTTTAAAAATAGAGAAAATGACATAAAAACGCCAATATTTTGAGGTACTTGCAAATAAAATCTTATTAAAGTTTTTCTATTAAATTAAACCACAACATTTCTAAAATTATCAAAATAAACCCTTTGTTACAAAACTTTAAACAAAATGTTGATATGGCCATTATTTTCTGATTTTTTCAGAAGTTACTCAAATGAGTAGGCCTATATTGATGAGTGGATTGATAAAAAATCATTTAAATTTTGTCTTGCAAAGTCAATACAATCGGATTCATGGATACTCTTTTGGTATTCAAATTCTCAATCAATTCCCCAAACAAAATGAATTAATAAATTCATTAAGTGTCTAAACACGAAACAGGTGCAAGTATGAAACATAGACATTCAAAAAGCAATTCACTACTAACATAATAAATTAGAAAAGAGCAGATTAGTAAAGAAAATATAAAAACTTTCCACCCTTATTTCATTGACAACTTGTTTTCTTGATGCTTGAGATAACCTATTAACATATATCACCTGAGAAAATGATGAAATAAAGATCACAACTATAACCAAAAATAAATCATGACATAAGTGTGATTATTTATTCATACTCATGAACTAAAACACAACACACCTGCATTGCTCTAATAATAGTACCAACAAAGAGGTATGGAATCATGTGACTCAGTAACAATAATTTTAGGAAACAACTTGCAAAAATAGAAAATAGGTTCAATAAATAACACATGATTTGATACAACAATTGGGGCAATTTCTCTAAGAGTTGACTTTCCCTTCCTTTTTATCAACTGGTATTTATGCTCATAATTAAATTAACTTAAATGAGTTAAATCATCAAAATAAATTAATAAAGAAATACAAAACATACCCCAAAGAAAAAGAATACATCGAGTAAAGGCCCTAGTAATCTATATTAACCTACAACACCATTTAGGAATAGGATTATGCTTATCTTTCCATCCTTCAAGAGCTAATTTAGTAGCAATATAACCAACTAACAAACAAGCCCCCAAAAGCACCAATCTTACTAAAATAAGTGGTAAGCAAATCAAGATTTTAACCATCTCATAAATGATATTAATGTGAGACCCACAACATGTGGCCTCTATCAAATCCATACACGTAGCCAAAGGAAATTATTAAATAATTATATAAATACATACAAATACATGCCATGCACATACATTTATTCCCACACACCTCATTCATACAAGCAAGAGAAATAATTGATTGATTATGCAAGGAAAAAAAATTTTTAAAAGAACTCTGCAACAAAGAACTAGCAGTCTCCAGCCACTGGCGCTCGCCAGTGTCTGATGGCAGCTAGGGAGACTGGCGGTCGCCAGCCACTGGCGCTCGTCAGTGCCTAGAACCAGCTAGGGGACTGGCGATCTCCAGTCACTAGCGCTCACCAGTGCCTGGAGGCAGCCCCTCCCTTGCTTCCAACATAAACCTACTAAAACAATACCCTATTCGCATAGCACACACACAATATGCTTCTGGGACAATGTTTTCACATATATTGCATAGCTTGATTATCCAATAATATACATAAGTTGGTATAATCACAACTATATACATGAGCTTCACAATAGCATTACTTAAATGCACATTACATAAAGTATTTCCAACATAAACATTACATATGGACAAAATGTTTATAGCATCATCACCAAATGCAAGTGATGCATGATAATGAGGATAGGAGATGATTTCACCAAGCACACCTCGGGCCCTTCTGAGATTACTATTTATGTAAGCTTCAAGCTCTGACTAACTATTTCCTGAAAAATAGTTGCAAAGTGATTTGTGGTAATTAGCATAGTTATTTTAGTATATTTCATGCATAATTAGGTTGTATTAAGTCTATATTTTAATTTAATAATAATGCATTTTATTAATAATCATGATTTTTATTGATGTTGATTAAATATATATGCAATTGCATGTTCCTCTAATGTTTTGTTCATTTATTCAATGTTTTGGAAGGTTAAATGGTTACATAGAAGTTAATTAAAAGTCAAAGGAGTTGAAAGAGCCATGATTCAGCGAGACTCGGTGTGACTCGGCAGGGTCCAACTTGCTTCACGAGTCGGCAACATTGCATTTGTAGTCACGAGTCGAGACAGAGGAGGAAGCTTCACGACTCGGCAAGTCTTTATGCATATTCACGAGTCGCGACAGCGAGTCACCTTTCACGACTCGGCAATCTCCCATTCACATTCACGAGTCGAAATAGAGGAATTATCTTCACGACTCAGCAAGCCTCTCCTATCTTCACGAGTCAATATAGTAGTTCATGCAATCTTCTAAAGTTCCTTCATGAGTCGGCAATCTTCCATCTGCTTTCACGAGTCGTGACAGCGAGACTAGCTTCTCGACTCGGCACAAGCATGAAAAGACACAACCCTTCGGATGTGTTTTGTACCCTTTCTTTTGTAACTTCTTGAAGTATAAATATTCTTCATTGTTATTGTTTGGGATATACGACAACAGCAACAGAAAATCATTAAGCCATAGAAGAAAATAATAGAACAAGAAGACAAAGAAGGAGAAAAGAAAAGCTTGAAGACCAAACACAATTCAAGTTCAGGTGTATCTTATTTCCTGCATTGTGTAACTTTATTGTATCTTCTTGTATTATTTTTATCTTATGGATGTAGATTAATTGTTGTTGTTGGAAACTATCTTCATGTCAAAAATCATGTTTACTAATTAATGAAAGTTAATCAATTGCTTCAAAGAATGCATTTTATGTTTATTGCTCTTAATGTTTGTTTACTTCTGGCCAACGTAAACATGACTTTAATTAGTTTTATACATTGAAAGATGGTAATTCTAATGGAAAAGATAAATGTATCATGAATCAATTTAATGATTAGGAATAACTTAAATTATTCATGTTTATAATTTGGGATAAACTTGCTTTATAATGTGTATGCTTGATTTAAATTATTATGAGTGAGGATGAAAGTTAAGCCATGATATTTAAATTGTTGAATGCAT
>CATIWO010118172.1:0-19742 GCA_949673435.1 Macaranga tanarius | reverse complement strand
CTGTAGGGGATCGAGTTAGAGGGCGATCCTTCTATCAACCCTTCCACCAGCGATCCTCGTAGGGAGTGATCATATTATAATGGCCTTTTTTAGGGGCTATTAACTAAGAATAATAGTTTAGTTTGATGAAGTAGATTGACCTTGTGTGGTCTTTTGGATAATTTCCTTTTACTAAATACTATGTGGATGATTTTTCTTTATACCCTCTTCTTTCTGTATTATGGTTGTATCTTTTTTTTGTATGTTTTTATATCCATGTCCTTGCATGTGTATGTTTTGATCCTTGACGATATTTACCATCACTCTTTAGCCAGGGAGTCAGGGTTGCCTTTGTATATTTTGATTTTAAAAATATTCCACCAACTTCTTGGGAGAGTTTGTTTCTTTACTCGTTGTGATACTATGACATGACCGTAATGAGCACTCTGCATCTTCTCAACTAAAAAAGTGTTTGATATTCCAAAGGAGGAAATGTACCACGTTGATTAGCAAAACACTCAGTGAAACAATACAAGATAAGAGTGATAGATAGCTCCGTAGAGTATATAAAAGAATAAGAGACCCTTTACTGGCAATACTTCTTGAGATGCTGAGAATTCCAAACGGAAGGTGACTGCCCCCCACGTTTGATAAGTAATAGGTTCCAGGCCTAATCATCCATGTAACTCTAAAGGAGCCTTCCTAATTGAGGGATAATTTTTCTTATCCTTCTCATTTTCCTATAACATCAAGATTTTTTAGTACCCAATTGCCCACACTCAGTGGCCTCGGCCTGATCCTCTCGTCAAAGTAGAGTGCTGCTTTCCTCTGCTGTGCTGCTGTCCTTATAGAGGCTTCTTTCCTCAGCCTTTCTAGCAGTTTAAGGTTGACCCTTAAGCCATCTACATTGTTGTTCAGGTCATAATGTTGTATTTTGAGAGATGGCATCCATATCTCCACTGGGATAACTGCCTCGGTCCAGAAGGTCAGAGTGAAAGGGGTTTTGTCTGTTGAAGATTTTAGGGTAGTCTTATAGGACCATAGAATGCTCGGTAACTCCTCAGCCCAACCTTTTTTAGCTCCCTCTAGCCTCTTCTTCAAGCCTCGTAATATGGTTCAATTAGACACTTCTATGTGCCCGTTAGTCTGAGGGTGAGAAACACCATTAAAATGATGTTCTATATTCAAGCCTTCTATGAACTTTTTGAACCTCTTTCCATAAGAAATTAATAACCTTCTGAGCAGTGATGGTTGCCAATGTTTCAACTTCTATCCACTTAGTAAAGTAGTCCACTACTAAAATTATGAACTGCCTCTGCCCAGGGGCCATAGAGAACGACCCTAGTATATCAACTCTCCACTAAGCAAAAGGCCATAAAGATAAGATGGAACTCAATTGATTAGATGAGATGTGTATAGCATTGGCAGACCTCTGGCAAGCATCATATTTCTTCACAAATTCAGCTGCATCTTTTAAGAGTGATGACCATAAATATCCCCGCCTTATGATTTTCCCAGCTAAACACCTATCCGTCAATGTGAGTGCCATATACCTCTTTATGAATTTCCTATAATATATACTCGGCCTCCTTAGGGGTCAAGCATCGTAACAAGGGCATATGATACCCTCTTTTGTATAACTTTCCTCATTGGAGAACAAAACGTGATGCTCTCAGTAAAATCTTGAGTGCTTCTCCTTTATCTGGCGGAAGTCCACCTGTCTACAAGTACTCCAATATGGGGTCTATCTAGTATGAGCTTTCTCCTACGGAGTATATCTCTGAGCCACCATTGACAGATAGAGAGCCACCATAAATGCTTAGGTTAGATAGGGTCTTAGTGAGGACATGGCCAGGTAAAAACCCTTCTTTTAGTGAAGCCATTCTACTAAGGGAATCTGCTTGTGAGTTATCTGAATGAGGTATTTGAACTATACAAATTGGAATTCCCCTATGTCTGAGTCTTTTGAATAACCCTCTCATCTGTTGGAGACACAATACCATCATTTTATCCTTTGCTCTGTAGGTCCCTATTATTTGGTTTACTAATAGTTAAAAGTCACTATGGGCCTTTAGATCTAAGACATCCACTGCTTCTGCTAACTCGAGCCCATAAATAATAGCCTCATACTCTGTTATGTTATTGGGAGTAGGAAAAGTGAGTTTAAGAGCATACCCAATAGAGACCCTTTGTGGGCCCTTTAAGACTGTGCCTGCCCTGTTGCCCTATGAGCAAGAGGACCTATCTACATATAGATCCCAATTATAACTCTGTCTAGCTGGGTCACGCTCTTCCCCTCACTAGAGTCATTCCTTTCAGCCTTATTATTGAAGCAGCATTCAGCGATAAAGTCTGCTAGGATTTGTGCTTTGATGGATTTTCTAGGATCATACTGCAAGCCAAAGCCCCTGATTTCCACTGACCATACTGTCATACTGCCTACTGTGGAGGGCCTATGGAGGGCTTGTCTTAGGGGCATGTCAGTCCTAACGATTCTTTGATGGCTCAATAAATACACCCTGAATTTTCTCACAGCTATTAGTAAAGCAAAAGCAAGCTTTTCTATGGAGGCATACATCAACTTTGATCCTCATAAAACTCTGATGATGTAATAGACTGGTTTCTACATCTTACCTTCCTCTCTGACTAACTTGGTACTGATTACTTGATCACATGCTGAAAGATAAATAAATAGCTCTTCTTCTTCAATTGGCCTGCTCAAGACTTGCAGAGACTGCAAATGTTCCTTCAAGTCCTAAAAACTTTTTTTACATTCTTCCGACCATTCAAACACTGCAGCTTTTTTTAACTTCTTAAAGAAAGGTAGGCATTTCTCAGTTACTGTGGAGATGAATCTGTGTAAGGCCATGATCCTTTCTGTCAACCGTTAAATGTCCTTTGCCTAAGAGGGTGGTGGCATATCAATAATCTTTTGCACCATTTAAAAGTTTGGCTCTATCCCTTTACTACTCACTATGTACCCCAACAACTTTCCCCTTCCCTCTTTGATGAAGAAATAACATTTTTCTAAATTCAGCTTCATGCCAAACTATCCTGTGACGCTGAACACTTCTCACAAATCTTCTAAATGGTCTTTAAACGTTTTGCTCTTAACAATCATATCATCATAGGCCTATATGTTTCTTCCCAGCTGTTTCTTGAAAATTTGGTTGATAAGCCTTTAATAAATGGCCCCAGCATCCTTCAATCCGAAAGGAATAATAGTATTATAGTAAATCCCCTTCTCTATAGTAAAAGCTATCTTCTCCTCATCTTCACGATCCATGGGGATCTTTTAATATCCTGATAGGGCATCCAGAGAGGTTAGATACTCAAAACCCATAGTGGCATCTACAAGCTTGTCAATAGAAAGGCAGAGGGAAGCAATTCTTTGGACAAGCTTTATTTAAGTCTTTGAAGTCTACATATAATCTCCATTGTCCATTTCCCTTTTTCATTAAAACCATGTAAGCCAGCCAGGATGGATAATCTAGTTGGCTTCGATTAACTTGTCAACTTCTTTATCGATCACTTCTTGCCTTTGGGGAAGGAAGAAGCATTTCTTTAGTTGCACCAGGATGATGCTGGAACTGACACTGAGTTAATGAGACATTACACTCTGGTGTATACCCGGCAAGTTAGAGGATTTAAATGCAAAATCCCTCTAGCAACTCATAAGGAACTCCTTTACTATAGTCTTTTGGTGCGGCTTTAAATGAGAGTTCATATGAGTGAACCTGTTGGGGTGTTTCTCTAAGATGATAAAAGCTTTTAACTACTCAATGAGCCTCTTCCTCTGATTAGCGATATTCCCCTTTATCTCTGTAATCTCACTCACCAGTTGTCAGCCTCTAGAGAAATTGAATAGCAATATTTAGCTTCAAGTTGCCTTCCTCTTATGGTAATGGGACTGTCCTTAGAGGGCATCTTTATACAGAGGTACCAGATACACAGTGTTGGCATAAAATTCATAATATCGGTCAGCCTATGATGGAATTGTAGGCAGTGGATATCTTTGCCAGTATAAACTCAGCAATTGTCATCTTTCCTCTTCTCACTTCTCCTTTACCAGGTTCCTTTCCTATGGTGACAGGAAGAAGAACTTTCCCTTCCACTCTGATCGGTATATTATTAATTCCTTATAAATGAGAGGACACAAATGATAAACAAACATCTCTGATTTCCACCTTCTTAAACATATTATAGGGTAGTAGATTAACCGAGCTACCATCATCTATTAACAACCTTTCCACTTTGTAATCGTTAATCACTACCATGATTACTGTGGCATCAGTATGTAGGGCTTTTACTCTTGCCCTATCATCAGGGCTAAAAGTTATCGAGCGAGAATGCAACGGATCCACCCCTTGGCTTTCTTTATCATTGTCTTGGCTTTTCATGGGCTTCACATTCCCTCTCATCGAGCCGGTTTCCTCTGTGACTATAGTATTTTTCAGAAGGAAGTAAGCATGATGTGCTTGAGATATAATTGATAGGATAACCATTTATTACTTGCCTCAACCGTTACAACTGAACTTTCCTGCTGGACACATGGGATCACACTGACACAGTCCAATTGAGCATAGGGTACGAAGTACAGCTTCGATCTCCCCTTTTTTTACAGAGACATAGCCTTCCAAGTAGAGGGGCTAAAGAGTCAAAAGTGAGGTTGATGTGGCAATTTAGTCAATTAGAAATCCAGGTGTCAGATAACTATTAGAGAATTATTTCATGTATCATCAGATAAGTCTTTTAATCTCTAATATGAGTTGATGACATTCGTCAGTACCATGCCCCATAACCCTATGGAAATGGCAATACCTGCTTTGATCTCTGTTTTTGGGATTATAGGGCATTTCTCTTGGCCACTTCATATACTCTTTGTCTTTTATAGCCATTAAGATCTCCTATCGAGACATACCAAGTGGCGTCAAACCCTTCTCCCATGGAGGAGTAAAAGGTCTCCTAAGAATTCTCTAGGCTTCTCCAATTTACACAGCATTGATACTCTTTTTGACCCTCTTGGGAGGGGTTGGCTTATTAAATGTCTCTCTTCTGTTAGGGGTAAAATGACTGGAATAAAAAATATTATCTTGACTAATATATTTCTCCGTTGGGGGAACAGTTCTCTCTGAATAGACTTTGAGAATGAGGATATGACGCTGATCACTTGGCTAGCCAACTTGTTCTGTTATGTCTTCCTATTTCTTCACTCTAGGAATTCTTGATAGCCATCTTCTCACATCTATTTAGAATAGCGATAGTACAGACATGCATGTTTATAACTTCAAGATTTTTCTTTGATGACCCTGTATGGAATCTCACCACCGTGGCAATTTGGTTGTTCACAAGGGAACGTGGTTCCCTTGAACATTCATCAAATCTTTTAAAAAGTCAGCTGGAACTTCCACTATTCATGGTTGTCCACCTTTATACTCTGATAACCTCATATTTTCCCTTTCCTCTCATAGTTGGGTAAGCATGACATTGCACATTGGTCAGAGGGATATCCAGATGTCACTCAATAATTAGATAATTATTTTATGCATTATCTGAGGCTATTTAGGACTCATCTAAGGAGAACTTATCACTCCTTTATTCCCAATTAATTCATACCCTCTGCTCATAGTGGGACTCGATCCCACCATTATAAGAAATTGAAACTTATTTTTCCAAACACCATAAAATGCAGTGATAATTATGGCAACCTAGAATTTCATATACAACAGATGAAAAAAGCACATATTCACCACTACTACTTCATTCTTTCCTTAATTTTTAATGGAAGAAAATGCAAAAAATAAGACAAATATATAAAAGCTCAACTCATATAATTTCCTTCAATTTTCAGTTGAGAAAATACAAAGAAAAAGAGGAAAAAAATAGAAGCACAACTGTCATCATTTATAAATTAATAAAACATATGACAAAAGGGATTTCAATGGAAAAGGATAACCTTTTAAGCAACAAAGATCATCCTTTTCCTACAGATGACGCCATTTGATAGGTCCCCGAACTTTCTCAGCTCCAGCCTGGACAAGGTTGACCTATTAAAAGAGAAGAGGCGAGCTAGGAGGGCTTAGTTTGCCAAAGCTCCTCTGACACTCAAGTCAGATGGTGTCCCTCTGATACACAGCGGGGATAGAGAGATGAAGATGTTCTGGAGAAAATGAAGAACCAGAATAAGGAGAGAAGAAGAGGTAGGAGAGAGAAATCAAAACTGGTGGTTAGTGAGTGAAGGCTTTTTATAGCCTTACTCAGTGGGCAGGTGGCAGTAGGTGATTAGCTTTTTAACCCTATCAACACAGTGACCGAGAAGGTGTAATCAAGTAGTTTTCTTAAAGGAGGTGATGTGTTAGGTACCACAGTGACTGATGGGTGGTGCATTTAATGTTTATCTGTAAGGAAGGGGTGTCCGTTGTCCCTTTGGTGGTCAACGAGTCAACGTTGTCCTTTTGTGGTCAATAGGTCACCGTGACTTACGTCGATTGATTGGTATAGAGAGGGGATGTACCTGTTGAGTAGCGTGGATGCTCCTTGCCTATGTGGCCTTTAAGGTATTTGGGGGTCTTATCTCATATCTCCTTTAACGAGAGCGTCCATAACTTGGTCAATAAGTGATATCCACTTTCCATATGTCCAGCTTTTATTGGAGCATATTTTTATGTATCATCAATTTCCTTCATTTTTCAGTTGAGAAAATACAAAAAAAAAAAAGGAAGAAAATAGAAGCACAACTGTCATCATTTACAAATTAATAAAATATATGATAGAAGGGATTTCAATGGAAAAGGATAACCTTTTAAGTAACAAAGATCATCCTTTTCTCACAGACGGCGCCATTTGATGGGTCCCTGAACTTTCTCAACTCCAGCCTGGACAAGGTTGACCTGTCAAAAAAGAAGAGGTGAGCTAGGAGGGCTTAGTTTATCTAAGGCCCTTTTGACGCTCAAGTTAGATGGTGTCTCTCTGATGCTCAGCGGGGATAGAGAGATGAAGATGTTTTGGAGAAAATGAAGAACCAAAATAAGGAGAGAAAAAGAGGAAGGAGAGAGGGATCGAACCTGGTGGTTGGTGAGTGGAGGCTTTATATAGCCTTACTCAGTGGGCAGGTAGCAGTAAGTTATTGGCTCTTTGACCCCATCAGCACAGTGACCGAGTAGGTGTGATCAAATAGCTTTCTTGGGGAAGGTGTTGTGTTAGGTGTCACAGTGACTGATGGGCGATGCATTTAATATTTGTCAGCAGAGGAGTGTCCGTTGTCCCTTTAGTGGTCATCGGGTCACCGTTGTCCTTTTGGTGGTCAGCGGGTTACCGTGGCTTACATTGATTGATTGGTAAAGAGAGGGGATATACTCGTTGAGTAGCGTGGATGCTCCTTGCTTATGTAGCCTTTAAGCCCATGACTTGGTCAATAATTGGGATCCACTTTCCACATGTCCGGCTCTCATTGGAGGTATATTTTTGTGTATCATCACTTTGGATGAATTCGGTAGGTTTTCTTAAAGATTTTGTTGGATTTTCTATTACTTTGTAGGGGTAATAATGTGTTGGCATTACTAACCTCTGTGGCACTATTTCTTATTTTTAGTGTGGCAAGAAAATATGGACTTCCTCTACCCCTAAAAATTCACAGTGTCCACCAAAGAGGTGAAACGCGTGGCGAGGCTTAGAAGCCAAAAGGAATCGGCATCTTCTCGTAGAGAGTCTTCTTCCAAAGCCCCTGTTCCCTCTGAAGCCCCTACGGTCGAAGGGACTGAGGTCTCCGTTGGAGTATATACCAGGGGGCGCATTGCCACTAAGGTGACTAGGGAATCACAGTCTGTTGTCCCCAAAAAGTCTAAGGTCACTTCTCCTACTAGAAAAGGAAAAGGAAAAAGAGGGAGTTGCCTGAGAGGCCTCATTTAACCATTAATTTTGATTCAGAGGAAGAATATGACCCTCCTTATTAGAAGGCTAAGACCTAGGGTAGGCTGAATCCCCAATTTGCAGTGGAGAGACTTTCTCGAGGTTCTACCACTGTGTCCCGTGAGGGTACCTCTACTTTTGATTTATCTGACAGTTCGCTTATGAAAATCCTTTAGAAAACTGTAGTGGAGAAGGTGGCTACCTTGCTGATCGACAAATATTTGGGAGTAGGATTCTCCCTACAAGATAATATTGTTCACTGCTTACTCAGCAACACTTATATGAGCTCTAAAGAGCACACTCGGCTATACAATCAGGACATGGCCTCTCTGAGGTCTCACGCCATTAACACTGCTCAACTGGTGAGTCTCGCATAGTATTTCCTTCTTTCATTATGATGATGATTTTCCTTTAACATTTAACATTTTTGGTTTACCTCTGTGGTATTCTTTATGAGCATGACTTAAAAGCTCATTCTTTCGAGGCCGAGGTGGATAAAATTTCAGCAGAGTGTTCTCAGTTAAAGGGCGATGTGTTCGATTTTCAAGCCAAGTATTCTAGGATGGCCTCCCAACTTTAGACCCTGAAAGATTTGAATGCCCGAGCAGAGGAAGAAAAATCTGAACAAGCTGCGAAGATTGACAAGCTAAAAAATGAACTGCTTGAAAAGGATTCAGAGAAGCGAGCGGCGATTACGCAGGCCATTTCTTAGGACATAGTGGACTTCAAGGGCTCTCACGAGTTCAAAGGGGAGATATCCAAAGCTATTGTGGACTTCCAACAATTCGAAGACTTCCAAATGATTGTGACCTCCGCTGCTGCCGACTTCTATATGGAGGGTTGGGTGGTGCTTCTAAAAAAGGCACTATCACGATCCAAACCTAGAGGTCATGACCGGTGCTAGGGAACAGAAATTCACATGAATCTGGAACCCGTAGCAAGTCTAAAACGCAACATTTTATATATAACATAATCATAAATTTACCTCAAAATTAAAACCTTTAAACTTAAAAACCATCATACGTGTAACATAATGTTAGAACATTTAAATATACAATCCAATCACATCACATTTACTAAAATCAACTTAACATACTAAAACAATAACGTACTACTACTGTAGCATCTAAAATAATACAAATAAGAGTTGAATTAAGATTTACATAAATCAGTTGGTGAAGAATGAATCGGGCGTAGAGGAGAAGAACTAACAGAGAATTCTCAAGATCCTGAAAAAATAATTGAGGGGAGTCAGACCTCACTGAGTGAAGTAATATTATAAAATGCATGTTGATTTTAAAATCCCTATTTAAAATCAATAAATCCATTAAATGAATAAATATTTGAAATTCATAGCTTTAAAATAAACCAAAGTATTTTTCTATAAGATATCTTTATGAAATCCATAAATCTTTTTATACAAATTCCTCGTTCAAATATCATATACACTAAAAATCTTTAGCAGAGATCATAGTAGAATCTCAAACCTCAAATCCACTATTGATGTCCCAAAAAAAAAGCTCAACCGAGTTACATCACAACTCTAGCCCGAGAGAACAAGCTCCATCGAGCCCAATCCACAGACTGCCCGAGAGAACAAGCTCCACCTTTGAGACTAAATCCTATCCTTACACATTCTAGATTTCTAAGGAAGAGACTAAATCTAAGACACAATTCTAATTAAACTTAATAATTCGTACATACTGATGTCATATTTTACGAGAAATCTACCGAAAATTTGACAGAGTCTCCTTTATAAAATGGACATCTCTCTACTAAAAATAGAGTCATTCCTGTGTAAAACAATACTTCTATAATTTTTTCAACCGAATAACTCAAGTTGGGATACCGAACTACACTTCTATGCCCAACTGAGAATCAATACATTTACACACATATATACCACATAACTAAAATTAACAATTTAAAACAATTAAGATTATAAAACTTTCATAATTAAAATTATTATTAAATATAAATAAACTATTTAAATAATTTAAATATATAATAAAAATGTTCAAGAAACTCATTTAAGCTTTTAAAATAATAAAGAAATTCATCATGTCATTTTTTTCTGAAATTACTTCCAATTAACTAAAATTACAATTCACTTACAAAAATTATTTTCACACTTTTATTATTTAAATCAGTCGTAAATATGTTAAATAACTTTAAATTTAATTAAAACTAAATAAACAATAAAATATAAATTTTTCTCTAAAATATATTTAAACATATATCTTTCAAAAATTATATCTCAAATTCTACAAATAATTTCATAAAACTCCTTTCATAAAGTTTAATCTACATAATTTATAGTATTTATTAAAAATATAAAAATATACGAGTCCAGAATAGTAACCCGGAATAATAACCCGAACATCAAAAATTCCAACAATTTCAAAAAATTATGAAAAATACATCAATGGAATGCTCTTAACTCCAATTTCATTTCTCATAACTTTTATAAAGCCTAATTCCTACTCAAATCAAAGAAAAACGGCCAAAAACTCAGAAATCAATCTACCTCAAATTGAGGTGGTTGCCGGCGTAGATCGGACGAACGGACAGCAGATTCACTATGCCCGCAGGACGACGAAAGCATAGGTACCAGTGGCGGCGGCTGGTGACGTCGGAGGCGGCGGCGGCCTCTATTCTTCTCGGCCGATGGAAAAAAATGAAGATAAAGGGAGAGGGAGAAGGCTGGCCGGACGGGGAGCTGCTGGCGGCGGTTGGAGGTCGCAGGTGGTGGCTGGCGCAGTGGCATGTGAGAGGGAAGGAGAAGAAAAGAAATAAAGAAATGGTTTTTATATAGTAAAAATATCTATATATATAATATTAAGAGTAAAACAATTTACCATTAAATCCCTCTCTGAAAATATTTTATCAAAATAACACTCAAACTTTTAAATTTATTCACTAATTATATACACACACCAAAAATATATATAATTACATAAAAATGCCAACATTTGAATAAAATAAAATAAAATAAAATACTCATTTGATAATAATTTCATAAAAATAATAATTAATACTCAAATCCATATTTTAATTTAATAAAAAAAATACAGATCATTACAACTCCCCTCCCACAGACGCCGTTTACTGCTCTGATAAACGGCGTCTATTAAGAGGGCGTATATGTATCCTTTTTATAACATTAAGGGGGTTTTTATACCTCGAAAAACGTTAGGTGTATATTTGCACTTAGAGCTAAATATTAAGGGGGTTTTTGTACCTTTTTCCTTTTATTTATCGTTATTTTTACTACATTTTTTATTAACATTTTTTAATATACACTCTAATATGTTATAAAACTATTATTTTTTCCCATGAAAAATTTATATTATTATTATTATTATTATTATTATTATTATTATTATTATTATTATTATAACAACAACAATACCACCACCACCACCAGAGTTATTAAAAGAACACATTATATGTTGACACAGGATTTGTCCTGGCCCGAAAGCGAAGGCCCAATGATAAAGATTCAAACAAAATGAGCCTTATAGTGTAAAGTCCAGTCTCCTACTACTTTAACGGGCCAATAACCTATAAAAAGTTTTTAGATGGCCTTACTAAGGCGGTGCCTTAGAACTGAGGTCGCGCCTTAGCACATTGAGGGTGGCACCTTAATGCTAAGGCGACTCCTTAATGATATTAGACTATTTTTTTAGAGCGGAAAAAAATGGACTACATTACAGTAGCATTCCAAATTGTTAAAGACAATCTTCTAAATGTGAAAAATGGTTGTAGAACGTGGAGAACATTGTGGGAGGGTAGTTGGAAAGAGATAAAATGGGAGAAAAAAAAGAAAAAAGAGGGAGGCTTTGAAAAAAAATTAGTAGAAAGAAACGTTTAAAAAAGAAAAAAAGAATTGGAGAGAATACGTAAAGAAAAATAAAAAAGAACAAAGAAGAAAGAGCAAGAAAGAAGAGTAAATCAAGAATTGAAAAAAAAAAAGATAAAGGGTATAAGAATTGGAGAGCACAAAAGGGTTGAGTTTTGAGTTGAAGGGAGAACAGTAGTAATAAAAAAGGAGGTAGATACGGAAACAAGAGTAGTAAAGGTTATGGTCTTTTGAGGGATGATTCGATTCTGGCTTTGCACTATAAGGCTTTCTACCATACGCTGTTGAAAGCACTTTTTAAGGCTGAGATAGGGGCTAGATTAGTACTTCAATAACTAGTTATTATTTTTATTGATTATTTTGCATGATTTAGACTAATTAAGGAATAGTTTGGAATTTGACTATATAATTGTGTTCTCTGTGCATTGGAATTCATTTGGTGATAAATCATGGATGCTTAAGACTTTTATAAGAGTAGTTTATATATTATATCTATGCTGTTATGAATCAGAGTACATTAGGGTGTTGCTTTATCATTAAAGCACCACCCTAGTGTACTAAGGCGACACTACTCATGCCTTAGCATACAAAGGCAATGCCTCAATAATAGAGGCAATGCCTCAGTATAGTCTAGGCAATTCCAGAGATAGCAAATGGTATTTTTGCATGTTTTCTTGCATTATAGTGATTTGATTATGTATTTTTATGTTATGTAGTTATATATTAGTATATTTTATGATTGATTGCTTGCTATTTAGGCCTATAGAAGTGTGACATGCCTATTTGTATGAATTCTGCTCAGAGTTAGTAGGTACTAGGGCAATGCCTCATCATTGAGATGCTGCCCTTATGCATTAAGGCGACCTCTTGTGCACCTTAGTGCATTAAGGCGACGCCTCAATACTGAGGCGTCGTCTCTGCATTGCCAGAACCACCTTTTGGTATGGCAGATTGCATGATTTTTTTTGTTTTATTAATATCTTATGGCTTTAATCTTGTTTTCAACATTCAAAAATAAAATCCAGTATGTCTGAGGTTAGTGAAAGTTAATTTGGTCCATTTTTATTATTATTTCATGATTATTCCGTATACTAACTTCTTCTTTTTGTAGGTTTCATTTATGAAGGGATTTATTTAGAATTTTAGTTTTAGAATGGTAAATCGAGCAATAACAATCCGACTGTTGCAAACCTCTTTTGTTTTTTTAAAATTTTATTTCATTTTTATTTTATTTTATTTTTGAAATTGTGTGAGAGAGGGTTGTATTCATTTCTCCTCTCCCATTTCTTTGTATGCGCATTATTTATTTATTATTTGCTAATATTTATGAATGAATGGTTGATTGTAATGTGATGGATATGATTGTTGAAAATGGATTAATTAAAGAATTGGACTTAATTGCAAAATTGAAAAATGTTTAGAGGAAATTGCAAATTTGCATGTTAGTAAGAAATAATTAAATAATTAAAAATAATAAAACATGAAATAAAAATGGAGGCCAACCGCAAGGTTGGTGGGCATTCCAAAAGTCCATACTTAGTTTCTGGACCTAATCTCTAAAGACAACTACTGGGCCCTTCATGGGATCCAATTGCTGTATAATGTATCTTGGATTTCACCTAGATAGCGACTCCTATTTTTGATATAGGTGTCATAGCCCATAATCGTATTCCCTAGTGGACCCCAAATCCGTACAGCGTTGTGATTGCCAAGCACTTGAGGTTGCGCTGAACCTCGCCGCCTACATTATTAAAATTTTATTATTAAAGATGAACTTATATTTTTTGATATAAACTATATTATAATTTTTTTTAAATGTTATTTACTAATTTAAAATTTGTTTTTTAAAATCAAAATAATTTGAATGATAGTAATTTTTTATTTTAAATAATTAAAACGACATTTATTATTTTAAATTATATATTAAGTTAGTAGGTGTATATATATATATATAATATCAAAGTCTAGTAAATTATCGATTCTAATTTCAGTTTTTCAGTTTGGTACAATTTGGAAAATATTTCGCTTTAGAAAATTTAAAATCTCAGGACTTATCCCAATAAAAATGTTTAGGATAGTTCGGTTCGGAGAAAATCAAACAATCAAATAAGATTTTTGATTCTTAATATTTTCAGTTTGATTTTTCAAAACAGTTCATATTCTCCGAGATCTATGTGTGGCCCTAACCATTGCTCATAACAATTAATGATCGTATTAATTAATTAATGGAAATAGTAGAAAAAGGTGATTACTGAAATTGATTTTGAAACTGCCACACCACCACTGCATTATATGAAATAAGATATTAAAAAAGTATTGAGTAAACCATGATTGCTGTCTTTAACTTTAGATTAATTATTAACAAAATCTTACTTTGAAAATTATTTTAATTTGATCCTTCAACTTTATAAATTATATAAATTCTATCTAATTTTATTTTAAGAATTTAATTGTATTTGTAAAAATTATTTTTAAATTTTCATACAATAAATTTGATAGTTAATAATTTTTTAAAACAAAAAATAAAATTTAGAAAATATACCCAAGTTCTAATCTTATCATTCTTGAAATAAATTCAAAAATTAATTTTTAAATTTTTTATATAAAATTTTAACTTTTTATGTATTAATAAAAATAATAAGAAAAAATATAAAAGTTATATCTTGTCAATCAATAATTTATTTATACTAATATTAATAAAAATGAAAAATATAAACCAGGTACTTTTAACTAGAGTGAATTGCTAATAACCCCATGCGGTTTGCTATATTATACTACTTAGTCCCTGACATTAAAAGTTATATTATCTCTCCCTTCTATTTTTTATAATTATACTATTTACCCATTTTGTCAAATTTTCCATCACAAATACAATTACCATTAATTTACATGAAATTATTAAGTAAACACTATTTACCCCCTCTGTGACACCCCTCCCCACAGGTGTCTTCATTAGATGACTATGACTTTCCGGTCACTTAACTAGGGCACCGATGTAGAGAGCCATCACTTCTAAGTAAAATCTAAAATCACATAATAGTAATAAGTTAATAAATCTTCCATTTAATAAATCATTTTTACCAAATTATAAGGAACATGATGGCAAGAGAAGTCAAGTACTTATACTAAACATAAAATATATACATAATACTGTATCTGAAGGCTAGTCAGGTTTACAAGAAAGTGGGTTACATAAAACTATATACAATATACATACCAAAAATGCATATAACCCTCTTGTAACAACCTAGCCTAAAAAGCCCTGGAGTGTACTGTCTCAACCTACTGTATATAATAAAATACAGTTACACTCCATCACAATAGCCAACGGATAAAAGGGGTCAGATGTAACACATCTCTAGGTCCAAATCAAAGAGACTAGGACCCCTATAGTAGTCTCATAGGTCACTGTCACTATGGTGATGCAGCCATCAAGGAACTACTCTCGATCAGTGTACGTTCGGAAATCAACTGCCTTGGGTTCTAAGGAAACCCTTCAAGATAGCACCGCATCTGTGTCATGATAGATAATGTAATGAACCACGGTCTCATCTTCTACCACATCATATGTCATTGCAACCCAGTGGATCACCATAGTAGGTATATATATTTGTATATATATATATATATATATATATATATGTACACTGTGTATATCTCAAGCTGAAAGAAAAAGGAAAAGAAATAAAAGGGTGAGTATTTTCACAAGAAAATACCCAGTAAGTGAACAGAGTACAGTGCTAAAACAAATAATGAATAAAATGTAATATGATATATAATGAACTGTGATTAGTATGATAGGAATAAATCCAAATATAAGGATAAACATAAATAATTTTATGTTGAACCTTTAATCATTTTCTCTCAACTCCTCATATAATAATTAAATAAAATTTTATTTTCTTTGCGAGTATCTTTTCATAATATTGCAATATCTTCAATATTATGTTTATAAATTCTAAATTTATTTTAAGGATCTATTCTTTTATAAATATCTCGAAGTACTAGTTACAATTATAAGCAATAGGCATATAATATAGGGGCACAAGAAAATAGGTGCACAGGTGCACAGATGTGCATATGCATAGGTGCACAAATGTACAAATGCACAGGTTTCTATTGATGTGGTGGGTACCATTCGGCACATTGAAGGTTCAATTCATTTGTATGCATACAAGGAATACCACTTGGATTCTCCCCAAAGGCATAATGAATCACAAGCGCTGTCCACAAGACAGTAAACATAATATTGGCCAACATAAATGTCAATTTAGTCAATTCATAAATACACCGTACTTAAAAGTACGAATTATTTCTTTTACTCACGTGAGTTGTTGTGTCCCAGATATAGTCTTACGTCTCATAGAACCCAGCCGTACCCCGGGCACGGTCTTACTACAACCTTTCCTCTCGAGTACATTTGTACCTATATATATATATATATATATATATATATATATATATAATTACGTTCTTTATTTAATTATTATTATTTTATTCATTTACAACTATTATTATTAATATTATTATTTTTGTTATTATTATTATTATTATTATTATTATTATTATTATTATTGTTATTATTATTAACTATAATACATAAATCTTTCAAAATTTCATTAGAAAGCTTAGATCTTAAATAGGCTTTAGGACAGTTATTAGAAATTTTGTAATTACAAGCCTCATTTAAACATTAGGGCTTCCTCACATTATTTGGTATACTGTTAACTAGGCTAATCCTTCTAAAAGTCTAATTTTTAAAATAATAACTTAAAACAGTAAGGCTAAGTTGGTTTTGTTAAATATATCTAACTTTGACATTGGGTGAGTATTAAAACAAGAATTTGTCATTCAACCCTCTAAATTTCATTTGCTATTTTTGATGGCATTATAATTATAAGTTCAATCAATAAATTTATGGACTTTACTTTCCATGTCGGCTTGGGAACCTTTAGCAAGTATACAGTATCCTTCAATTAAAAACTTAAGGTTATCTCTAATGTTCATGAGTATAGTCTTTAATATTTAATCATGCATAAATTCATCGACACTTTTAGCTAGAGCAAATATTAAGTATTAACAACAATAACTATAAGGAATTTGATAAAGATTTATGAAGGGCAAAACTCAGGCATAGCAATATATCAAGAATACAAAAGGGACAACATCAATCATTCAGAATTTAAAACAACCCAAGACTCGATTTTTAGCTGCAAGAAGATGCACTTCAAACAAGCAAATAGAACCGGGTAAGAAGGAGAAAATACTAGATTTCTCCCAGCATTAGCAACGAAATTTAATAAAGAAATAGCAAGGGCTGTAACAAAAATAACAAGTCCAATAACCATCTCACAACTCAGTTCTCAATCAAACATATGTTTTGTAATCAAGAAAATATTCACAAAGTCATGAAGTGGAAAAGTAAGAAAAAAATTTGAAATCTAATCAAGGAAGAGGACAGAAAAATCTACTCACTTGCTTCTTCTTTCTCCTCTGCTTTCTTTTTCTTCTCTCTCAGTTTTTTTTTCCTAACGTGAATGAGAGGAGAGGCTTATAATATAAGCTTCCTTGTTTAGCTGAGTCACTATTTCCCATCCTCCAATTGACACGTTGTTTCTTTTTTTTTTTTTAAGGTTTTCTTGCAATTAAACCCCTAAACTTTATTTTGCTACGACTATGTCCTATCTTCAAACTTAATTTGATTGCAATTAAGTCGTAATCTAATTTTTAATATATATATATTATAATTTATTTATTTTAATACAAAATAAATCTCGATTTTGGGTACAGATGTGACACCCTCTATTTAAATACACCATACTATTTGTCCTCTCTATTTAAATATATTATATTATTTGGCTTTAAAATTTACAAAATATATTGTATTATTAAACTAATTGTTTAACAAAATTTATGTTAAAATTATCATTAATTGACCATAAAAATGATAATTTTATCAAAAATATTTTAATGAAAATATAAAATAGCTAATTTTAACTTTAATCTAATCAATATTCTAATTAAATAACAATTAATTACTCCCAATCTTAAAATATCTTTACTTAAAAATTCTCTTTTTAACTTTGACATTTGATTTTTATTTGAATTGTTAGTTTACTTCTTGACTTTTTACCTATATTCCTTCTTTTACTAGCCTAGCTCGAATATTTCTTTATAAGAATGGTAGATGTTTTCTATCTCCTATAAGTTCCTAATGTTTAACACCCACTTAATTAAAGACCTATTGGTTCATGATACGGGTGTTCACACCCTCCGAAATGGCTGAACCGAAAACCGAACCGACACTATTCGGTTCAGTTCGGTTTGCATTTTTAGAATTTTTAAATTTTTAGAACCGAACCAATTCGGTTTGGTTTTATGTAAAAAAAAACTTAAGTTAACCGAGATAACCGGAATAACTGTTTTTTTATTTTTTATTTTAATTTTTCTAAATATTTTGTTAAAAATATATACAAATTTAATATAAAAATAATCAATATTTTTAAAATTTTCGGTTCAGTTCGGTTTTTTACCCAAAAATTTTGGTTCGATTCAGTTTGGTTTTGGACCTAATTCGGTTCGGTTCAAATTTTTTCAAATTCGGTTATTTCGGTTCAGTCAGAAAAATGCCCAAAAACCGACCGAACAGACCGATGAACACCCCTAGTTCATGAACTCTATAAATGAAAGTCTTTATTGAAGTCCTTAATTATAAAAGTATTTGCTTTTTCTGGATTTACCGGGTGAAGGTGGCGCTTGTGAGTCAACATTGACACTTTTTATGTATGTTTAGCATTCTGGGACAGTAGTCCTAAGTACTGAAGTGACTCCCGGATAAAGAAAGTGCTAACAGAAAGGAATTCTCAAACCATGGAGTTTCACTAGGCAAAACTCCTATCCCTAAAGGAATTAGTCTCTTCGTCAGATGTGACCTTACAAAGGCTAGGCCCCTTCTGTCTTGCCTTTCGCTTGTTGACTTAAACTTCCTGCTGATAAGTTGCTTGCTTGTTAGCAATGTATCTTAAAATATGTCTATTAAATAAAGCCATAACTAGTAGAGTGTATCTATCAAAAATTAGGGAATAAAGATGCTTTGTCCCATTCTTTCTGGGAAATGAGGAAGGGTTGGGACTTGGGAGTATACTCCCTTCGCTCTTTTGGAGAAAAGTAGTTAAACTTAATTGTTTGACATTTTGTTAGAAGTTCAATAAGGTAATTGTAGCATACATTCTTCATACTTTATAAAATTTTGTAAAATTAGGATCAAGAGGGGAGAAACACATCTTTATTAGATACTCTAAAACCTCAAAAGGCTACATTTTATTGGTAAGATTTTGATGGAAGGATGACTAAAATTAAGTTTCATTGTGTTACTTTCCTTGAAGATCATTTTCCTTTAAGAACAATAGTATATGAGATGAAAGAAAAAAGAGAGGTTAATAAGTCAACAAATAGTTGATACACAAAATATAATACCTAGCCCCATTCTTGATAACAGGAGCACACATAATTTACTTCACCAATCTATTAAGAACGAGGTTTGTATCATGACTCTTTAGGATGATAAGGAACCTATAAGTATAAAAGAGCCATTTGAATGTGAAACCAAGAAAAAGTGAAAAGTTGCGATACAAGAAAAAAGGAATCTTTGATGATAAATCAAGTTTGTGAAAGGAATCAAGCTATGCAACACACTAAAGCGGAAGGGTGTGCCAAAAAGGGTGAAATTCAAAAAATTTTCACTTTCATAGTTCTTCATCAAATGAAGAATTCCAATCCCTAAGATCCAATTTGCAATTAACACATAGCTAAATTAAACACATAAGCATGCATACCACAACCACCTAGAAGTTCAAGTTCAAAGAAACTTACCAAACTTCTTATGGTTGATGTAGACCACAATAATCTACTAAATTGGTATGGAAGATTCAACTCTTGAATCACATGCCCTAGTCACCCAAGTGTGTGACCTCTAGCTTGAAACACCAAGCTC
>CATIWO010118136.1:0-24906 GCA_949673435.1 Macaranga tanarius | reverse complement strand
GGTATTGGTGTCGATCCTGGTATAGTTTCAATTTCAAAATCCATTTTCCAATATAGAGGCAACCCCGGTAACTCATTTAAAAATATATCAGGAAACTCCCTAACAACTGGCACATCTATTACTCCCGGATTAACCTTTGTTGTGTCTATGATGTTAGCCAAATAAGCTTCACATCCATCTTTAATCAAATGAAATGTAGTTATAGCTGAAATTAAACAAACAGGGATAATTTTCCTCTCACCTACTAATACTATCTTTTTCGGCCCCGGAACATCTATAATTACTTCCTTTCTATAAAAATTCATAATGGCATGATATTTGGATAACCAATCCATTCCCAAATAATATTAAACTCTTCTAGTTTAATAACTATTAAGTTTGCATGCAAAGTCATACCATCTACCTCTATAGGATATGATTTTAATCATCGTATTTATAATCACACACCTCCAGCAGGCATAGAAACACACATGTTATATCCCAATGATTCGATGGTACCATAAATCCTTAATGTAAACTCATATGATATGAATGAGCATGGAGACCCAAGATCATCAACATAAATGCATTATAACCAAGGATGGTAAATGTACCCATAACTACATTCGACGCCGTAGGAGGTTGTTATCTTGTAATAGCATACACCTTGGATTGACTTTGAGTCTAACTAATAGATCCAGTTGATGTTGAGATACTAACTCCACTTCCTTTCCCACGACCTCTACCTCGACTAATTTATGGATTGTTTTCTCCAGTACTGCTTTGCCCCATTATTTGAGGTCCTTCTACATTTTTCTTCACATGACAAATTTTAATGAAATGTCTTGGTTGGCTGCAGTAGTAACATATGTTTGCTCTAGGGCCCCAGCACTCTTACGAGTGGAATCTACCATATTTATTACATACCGAAGTTGATACACTACCCGTAGATCTGCCTCTACCAACACTTCTTCAACTATCAAATTTCCTAATTCCCCTGTTAGAAGTTCCTCCTACTGATTGATTAGACCGGCTTAACTCTCATCCTCTAAAACCACTTTGTTGAACCCCAACACTTCTAAAAGATGAACCACCACATGTTCTAGTTGAAGTAGTAAACACACCAGTAGTCTTCTTTCTTTTAACTTCTAATACATTTCTTTTCAATATGGTTTCCTCAACTCGGAGTGTTGTCTCCAATAAATCTCTATACATGGGTGGCTTTACCACCATTTTTTCTCTAATTTCAAGATTCAGTCCCCTTTCAAATTTGTTTCATTTCAATTCGTTAGTGATTTAGGTGCGTATTTTGATAATCTCACAAATTGGACTTCATAATCAGCCACAAATAAGTCATTTTATTTCAACTCGAGGAATTCAAGCTTTTTTCTATCTTTGTATACAACTGGCATGTATTTATCTGTAAACTCTTTCAAGAAATCTGCCCAAGTTTATATTATTGGCACATTCCTACTTCCCGGTATAGTCTCCCACCAATCCAAGGCATCTTACTTAAATAATGACACTACATAGTTTACTCTTTTTTTAGGAGTGCATTCAAATTAATCTAACACTCTTTCAGTATTTCTCAACCATTCTTCAGCTACCGCTGGATCAGTAGTCCCTGTAGAAACTTTGGCACCCTATTTTCTTATCTTTTCATAATTTTCATTAAGGGCACTTTCTGTTTGCTTTTGACCTATTTCCCTCATCATCTGGACAAACTCTCGCATAAAAGGGCATGCAGCTTGTGGAGGAGGAGGGGGTTGTGGTTGTGATTGCTCGGGGTTCACCTAATGCATGCATAGATGTTTGCCTATATACTGACTTAGATGACTCTTCTGGGCCAGTTGGAGGTGCTTGGTGTTCTTCCATCATGACACATTCAACACACATCAACTATATATAATCTATGACTTATGCATGGTATGCCATGAATGCATCATGTTCTCATGCCCGGAGAATCTAATGCCTACTCTAATACCACTTTTATTATAACACCCACTATCACATCTTTACATGTGGCATAAGGAAAATTTTATGCAAATAATATATATATATTCATGAACTCAATATATTAGTTACTTATGTGCACATTACATTAACTACTTCTCATCATATTCATCATACATGGCTAAATTATATTCATAATATTATCGTTACAAAATATTAAAATGTCATATGATAATGAGGATGGGGTATGATTGCACCAAGCTCACCTCTGGTCCACCTGAGATCACTACTAAAATGCAAACTTCAAACTTTATCTAACTATATCCTGAAAAATTTAAATGCAAAGATGTGAGCTTACTACTCAGTAAGTAGTTACTAATACAATTATATATACCAACTTCTCAAGAACTAATTAAACTAAACATTAAGCTAACAAATACACCAAGTGTTTAATAAGTAAATATAGACATCTCGAACCCTTTTTACTTTCTTAAATAATAGCAACCAAGTTCAACACCATTTATAGTGTTTAATAGTCTAAAATTTAAGCTTTTAATATAACTTAGAGGTGTAGCATGATTGTGAGCTTGAGAGTTTTGATGGTAACAAGAAGTTGAGGCCAATTAAGAACCAAAAGAATAAGCCATCACAAAGTGTCTCGTGCCCTTCACGATTGTGAGTATCTCCTCACGACCGTGAGGAGATCATGAGGGAAAGGCTAAATTACTGCTCACAACTACCTGCACTGCTCACGATCCGCCCCTTACAGTCGTGATGGGCTTGCTCACGATCGTGAGACACCCATCATGATTGTGAAGGTTCCAAAACTCATTATACCACACTTAAAACAATCATTTAGCAAAAGGAAACCATAATATACCTAAAGGTAAGCTTAGAGTTAATAGAAAACACCTTAAAAGTATACACAAACACCATAATCTTATTCTCGAACGTATCACATTCAAATAAATCATAATTCTAATCATTTATGTTCACACTTTCAACTTATCAATGGGAATAATCTAGAACAAGATTCGTTTGCAAGCATAAGCTCAAAGAACACATATCAATTTTACTATTTGGTATCCGACTGGATCCATTCTTACTTAATTGCATCACACTTAGCCAATATGGCTTAATCTTACACAAATATAATCTCACATATATCATAGACACGCCAAGCTGCCCGACTCATCCTCGCACAGTATTATTGGCATGTCACTCACAAATAGTATGCCATACCCACCCCGGCTCGTTCTCACATATATAAATTGCATACTTTATACATTTATCAGTAATGCCAACCACCCGACTCATTCTCACACAATATCATTTATGGCATACCACTCATGTGTTGCTGCCTGGCTTATAACCTCACCATAATCACACACGTGACCACCCAGCTCATTCCTTATATTTACACACATAGAGTTCACATATCACCATATTTCACACTTTGAATATACACATTGCATCAACTATATTCAATAGAAAAATTCTATATTCTTATCACATTTCACTATATATCTTAACATCAATATATTATACACATGTACATTCTTCATTTAAGTTTCATAATCTAAGCATAATAATAATATTATATATAAGAGAAATTAGTATATATAATATATTAGTAATCACTTACCAAAAGTGCTTTCAAACTTCAATAAGAGGGTTTTCTCCTAGTTGGTGGTGTCTTCCTTCCCCTTTTCAACTCCTACATGTAATCACATATCAACCACACATAGCCACATCACACACTTGCACCCAACTCAATTAAGTATAACTTATTACTCAAAGTTTAACATATCCAGATGATATATATACAAGTATAATGACAATGATTTTTTTACTGATTCTAGAATTATAAGTCTAATTTCATTTCCAATTAGAATTACTCAATTTAGATATGTATATAATTATTTATGAATTTTTAAACAAAATCAAGTTACACAAGGTATTTTGAGTGAGCACGAAAATATTGAGCTCTCTATTAGACCCTTCAAACAACAAATTTAGCTCAACCTTAAAACTTAAAAGTTGTAGAAAACTCCTTAAAGTTTCCAGAGAATCAAACTTTACTAAAATTAAAGCTCTATAACTGAAGTTATAGCAAAAACCCTAAGACTAAATAACCATAAAAATAGAGCACGAATTTTATAATCAACACAACTTAACTACAATCAACAATTATGCATACATGGATTACCAATTGGTATTCCAAATGCTTGTAAAACTCCTAGAACTTCCTAAAATTATTACCAAATGATTAGAGCTAGATCAATTTCTCTAACCCTTCTTAAGTTTAATAATCTCTCTTATTTATATAATTTTTTCTTAATCCTCACTATACACATGGACGCACACACATTTAACCACCTATATGGCTGGAACTCAAGGGGCTTCTAGACCAAACCTTAGGGTAATTATCACTAAATATCCATTTTACCCTTTAATGAAGTGTAGATATTACATGTCAACACTTATGCTCTTAATTTTGTCAATCGAATCCTATTTTCCTTGCAATTAGGTCATTATCCCTATTTCATAAACACTCTTATTCTTAATTTAGATCCATTACTCTACTCTATATGAAATGGAATGCATGATGAATGGACAATATATCTAAAGTGAGGGTGTTACAATTGAATTTCTGACAATAACACCTAATCCAATGTCAAGCATACCAGGATGTAGAGAAGCATCAGAATTAAGCTTAACATAGTCTTGAGCAGGGGGTACCATTTACTATTAATGGAAAGGGAATAGTGGGATTCATAATAGAATTCTGTCGAACAAATTGCTCTTATCCATTGACAATATCGAAATAAATGAATCAAAGATTCATTATCAGGTCCAAAAAAACAACAGCTATTAGACAGAACTATACCACGTTGTAATAAGAGCTCAGAAAAAGGAATAATATTATTTAGTAATCTCCACAAAAATATTTTAACCTCAGGTTGAAACTTTACATGCCAAATCGCTTTCCAAAGAGGATGAGACTCAACAGAAGAGCAAGGATAATCCAACTCTTGAGATTGGCTTCAAAAAGCTATATAATACCCAAATTTAATGTTATACTGGCCATTCCTTGTATGAGCCCAATAACAGCTATCAGGAGGTAGACGATAACTAGTTGGGATTCTAAGAATTGCTTCTACTTCGAAAGGAAGTAAACTTTTTTTTAATCTGACTGACCTTCCAAACCTTAAGATTTATATCAATAAGCTGATGAATCATAGAAAGCCTAATATTATTATTCTGAGTCACAACTCGCATGCCAGGAAGACTAGGAATCCATTAATCCATTAAAATATGAATATTTGAGCCACCCCTAACTCTCCAACAAAGCCCTTTCTTCACCAAAGGGATAACTTTGGACAGGCTCCACTACTAATAGCTTGGTTATGCACGGAGAATTTGATCAGCAAGAGAAGTTAGAGTGGATAAAATTTGCCAAACTTACTTACCCAATAATAACATATTGAAAGAACAAAGATGTCTGAAGCTAAGACTGCTATTAACTTTTAATCTAGACAATAGCTCCCATCAAAACCAATGAATTTTCCTGTCAGTATCCATATTTCCCCACTAAAAGTTATTGATAAGATACTGAAGCTCATCACAAAAGGTTGAAGGAAAGGAAAAACAACTCATAACATAGGTTGGTATTGCCTGAGCCATATATTCGATCAAAACTTCCTTACCTATTAACAAACTTTAAAATTAAAGAGAAAAGATCTATTCATTCATTTCTTATATCTACAATAATCCAAATAGTAAGTTTTTATATATAGGTAAAATAATATTCTAGATATACTTGAAACAAAAGAAAGAAAAAAATATACTGATGTAAGCAAGCTTATAAGAGTGTGGTATGTTATTGCTGGTTAGCACGCAACTGATGGTGTGATTCTCTGTACAGAGTTTGTTACAATAGAATAAGAGAAAAAATCAAGTGTGCAACTCTTTAGAGTTGATATACTACACCTGCTACTATTTTCTCTTAAATACTCTACATCCCCCCTCAAGTTAGAGTTTGGCGGAGGTCAAGCAAACCCAACTTAGAGAGAAGAGATGTGAATTGAGGGTGAGATAAAGATTTGGTAAACAAGTATGTAAGTTTATGTGAAGAAGCAATGTGTTTTGGCTGTATAAAACCATTTTTGTATCGCCCTCGAACCAAATGGCAATAAATGTCAAGATGTTTGGTCCTTTTATGAAATACTAGGTTGGCTGTGATATGGAGAGATGTCTTGTTATCACAGTGGAAATGAATTAGAAGATGTAGAAGAATCCCAAAGTCCTTCAAGATATATGCTTCGGTACTCAGCTTCTACTGATGATTTTGATACTATTGCTTTTTTTATTTTCATAAGATGAGGGAGTTACTAAGAAAAATATACTAACCAGTGAGGGACTTACGAGTTTGGAGGTAGGCTGCCTAACCAGCATTGCAATAGGCTTGAAGTTGGAAGGAATTATTTGCTAGAAACTAAAGACCTTGGGAGGGACAACCCTTGAGGTATTTCAGTAAGTGAATTGCTACTTTCCAATGAGATGAACAAAGGGCATTAACAAATTAACTAAGTTGTTATACAGTGTAAGTGATATCGGGTCTGGTGAGATTTAAATATAATAGCCTTCCAATCAATCTACGATATCTAACTGGATCAGGTAATGGTTCTTCTTTAGTTGCTATCAGTTTCAAGCCCTTTGGTATAGGTATAAGAGCAAGCTTAGCTCCCAAAAGTCCTGCATCTGAAAGAATGTCCAACACATATTTTCATTGATTAATAATGGTTCCCTCTATACATCGAGCAATTTCCAGGCCAAGAAAGTATTTTGCATAGCTCATATCCTTAATAGTAAATTATGAATGCAAGTACGCCTTGACTGAAGCGATATTAATTTCTGAAGTCCTTATTATGAGAACATCATCTACATAGAGTAATAGAGCTATGAATGAAGCTTCAGTTTGTTTAATAAATAAATAATGATCATGTACTGATTATTGGAAACCAAGTATACAAAGTTTGCTATAGAATTCAAAATTCCATTCCCTTAAGGCTTACTTCAGTCCATACAAAGATCTCTTCAATTTATAAACTTGTCCTGGAAGAGCTTTTGTGTAACCTTTTAAAGGTTCCATATAAACCTCTTTATGTAAGTAACCATGGAAGAAGGCATTATTTATATTAATTTTCTTAATGAGGAATAGTAAAAAAAATTCTAGCAGTAACCAGTTTGGCAATGGGAGAGAAGCTCTCTGTATAGTCAACACCCTCCACTTGATTATAACCCTTTGTTACTAGTCAGGCTTTATATCGATCCACAGTACCATCCGGATTCAATTTGATCTTATATACCCGCTTAGAGCCTATTGATTTTTTCCTTCTGGCAAAGATGTAAGCTCTCATGTTTGATTATGTTCAAGAGCTTGGAGTTTACTATCCATTACCTTAATCCATTTGGCATCAATATTGGCTTGTGTATAACAATTTGGTTCATAAATATAACACTCGACCCCACTACTACTGTTGTTAGAAGGTCGCACACTTGACCTTTCTAACTTAAGTATTGATATGGTCGAGTATGATTTTTTCTTAATCATCAACTAGTTAACTTTTAATTATATAAATATAATACATTCCAAAATTTCTTCATCACTATTATACATAAATCTCGCAGTACAAGTCATTAATTTACATCTGTTTAAAACTATAACATACTATTATCAAATATTCTATCTAAATAATATTCTTGAGATTCTTCACTACTCCTGCTTCCCTTATTAAATATCTAGCTATCTTTCTGACTGCTACTTTACTCTAAAAAAAATTTAATAAAAATGAGTAGTGAGTATTTCCGAGGAAAAATACTCAGTGATGGAACAAATTAATAAGAAATGAAATATTTTAATGAATCTCGATATCTCAAAAGATAAAAGCTCAAACACACAACTTAGAATAAGATCATAATAGCATAGTCAAAGTAAACTATACATATGTTATGGTGATATCGGATTTAGTGTGATCTAATATTACACCGAACGCAATGCCAAAAAGTCAGTATGCATATGATAACTTAAGTGTAATCAACACTTAAGACTAATGTTAACTCAAATGCTAAATCCTAATTAATATATGTATCTAGTCCAAGGCAGCAAAATAATATATACCGTAGATATGGTCTTATATTTACAAGAAAGAATGTATACCTATCCTCAGGCAATGGCCATACACTCTTACATACTTAACCACTCTATATCCATAGGGTAGTATGTGTGATGTGAATGAGGCGGCTTTGACGTTTTTGGAACATTATGATGCGCAATGTTGCTTCTAAGGGTCATAACTTTTGCTACATGTGGAATCGCAAGGGCCATAATATATCAAATCGAAGCTGACTCAGAGCTCTATATAAAGTCCATTTGGCTAATTTGGTGAAGGTCGTTTTGACCTCCAAAATCCATCATTTATGCCTTCATTTTTGCCTTTAAACTTTATGTTCTTTTTTTGTTTTTAAATTTTGGGCCTTTTGTTGGGCTTTTCTTTTATTTTTTTATTAGAGTTTTGAGAACATTATTTATAGAGTTTGTTTGACGTTATTGGTAGTTTTTTTGATGATTTAATAATTAATTTTTCAATTTTTCCAATATCGGCATTCTTAGGAATCAACGATTTTGATGCCTAATTCCTCGTAATCTTAGGATTCAACAGGTTTTGGAAGTTCATAGACTGGAAATTGTGCGCGATTCAACAGTCCTTGATATTTATTTGTGTTTACTTACCTTCCGCTACGTCAATGTGTATCCAGCCCCAGGAAACGGCTATACATGCTCACAAACCCTACCTCTATAAGGTAAAATGTGCACCCAGCCCCTGACAACAGCTATACACATTTATCATCTCATGTCTAGAAGGTAACATGTGTATCGGCTATACACATTTACCAGCTTACATCTACAGGGTAAGATGTGTATCTGGCCCCTGGCATTGGTTGTACTCATCTACCAATCCTGCCATATCCCCGATATGGACTTATTATCTCTTAATACCACATGTACTGATGCTCATTATTATATCAATCACTCGTGAGTTGTTGTATCCCGGACACAGTCTTAGATCTATTCCTCCATATCCCAAATCTGATGCATCAGTTTCAGCAATTTTAAATGCAAATGGATCATCAATATGCAGACATGGAATTTTTAAGTTCCTTTAATTCGAACCTAATAATTTTGACTTCCCTTTGAAGATCCTGAAGAGTACCAACAGGAGTTTTTGACTTTTTACCTTTTTCAAGGATAGTTGTCAGGTTGTAACTATTCTTTGAAGTGGAAGGCAAATTATTCTGAGAAGCTGAAGAAGTTTCAGGTTTGTCTTCTAAAGATTATATATATATACATTATTTCATGAACTCAACATATTATATACTTATGTGCATATTACATTGACCATTTCTCATCATGTTCATCACATATGGCTAAATTGTATTCATAATATCATTACAAAATATCAAAATGTCACATGATAATGAGGATAGGGCATGATTGCACCAAGCTAGCCTTTGGCCCACCTGAGATCACTAACAAAATATAAAGGGGTGAGCTTGCTACTCAGTAAGTAATTACTAATACAATTATATATAACAACTTCTCAAGAACTAATTAAACTAAACATTAAGCTAACGAATTATGACACCCACAAGCACAACCATACACGTGGTATAGGGAAATTTATTTTTTTCCAAATAGTATATATATATATATATATAATCTCCACATATAAATTACTTATATGCACATACATTGACTATTCCTAACACATTCATTACACATGGCGAAATTGTTCATAATATCATTACAAAATGTCAAAATATCATATGATAATGAGGATGGGGTATGATTGCACCAAGCTCGCCTCTGGCCCACCTGAGATCACTATCAAATGCAACTTTAAGTTTTATCTAGCTATGTTCTGAAAAATATAGATGCAAAGGGGTGAGCTTGCCACTCAGTAAGTAATTACTAATACAATTATATATATATCAATTTCTCAAAAACTAATTAAGCTAACTTATACACCAAGTGTTTAATGGTCTGAAATTTAAGCATGAAATATAACTTAAAGGTTTACCATGAATGAAAACTTGAAAGTTGTAGCCATAACAAAAAATTGAGACCAATTAGGCTAAAAGAATAAGCCATCACAAAGTGTTTCGCACCCCTCATGGTCTGCCCTCACAATCATGACCAAGAGGGTCACAATCGTGAGCATCTGCTCACGGTCGTGAAGAGATCGTGAGAGAAGGCATAATTACTGTTCACAATGGCTTGCCCTGCTCACGGTCGCGATGGGCTTGCTCACGATCGTGAGGAGTCCAAATTGTACTCTCACATACTTTAAACATTTAAATATCGATACACACTAAAGTTAAACTCATAGTAGAATGAGATTCTACCAAAAATAAGTCAAAACATACAAATTATGATTCCCTAACCAAAGTATAACACACACATTTTCATCATTCATTACCTTAATCCCAAACACTCTCTTCTATCAAACATATACCAATCATATATAAAAAAAATATACACAAAAAGTATACTGAAAATATACACAAAGTATACAAAATTTAGCTTATATTCATGACATATCCTATGTATATCAATTCCCTTCTTCTATAAATATATATACACATTCAATTCACATAAAAGCCAGAACTCAAGCATTCATATGCAAGCATAAACTCAAACACATATCAATTTCACCATTTGGTATCCGGTATGAACTTTTGTCACACGATTACCTAACATGTAGCCAATTTTGGCTTATTTCTCACAATCACAATTTACACATATGGCCACATACTGAGACTATCCATCCGACTCAGTCTCAGATCTCACTCTCACACATAAATTTTAGGTAGCTATCTGCCCGGCTCAGTGGCCACTATTGAGACTATTCGTCCAGCTCAGTCCCAGATCTCACTTTCACATATCAATTATAAGTAGTTATCCGCCCAGCTCAGTCTCCACTATCACACGTATATCTCATATTTCCATACAATCATTCAAAAATTCACATATGTGTACATCATTCATATTCCAATAGCCATACTCAAATTCACAACACATTCAATCACAAGTCTTAATATTAATACATCTTATTTCTTGCCACATCAAATGACTTATACAATCCAAACATAGCAATACAACTATAATATATAAGAGAACCAAAATATATGTATGATATTAATAATCACTTACCAAAAGTGTTTTCACTATTTAATAGAGAATAGCATCTCCTAGTTAGTGGTGTCTCCTTTATCCTTTTCAACTCCTACACATAACTACATATCCATCTCATATAGCAAACATCATACTTGCACCCAAACTCGACTAGGTGCAACTTAATATTCAAAGTTTGATATATCCAAATGATATATATATATATATATAAGTTTAATGACCATGATTTTTCTACTGATGCTAGAATTATGAGTCTACTTTCATCTTCAATTAAATTCACTCAATTTAGACATGTATAGAATTACTTATGAATTATTGAATAAAATTGGGTCACACAGAGCCACCAGAGTGAGCAATAAAATATCGAGCCCTGTTAGACCCTTATAATGATAATTTTAGTTCAAACTCGAAACATAAAAGTTATAGAGAACTCCTAAAGTTTCCAAAGCATCAAACCTTACTTAAATTGGAGCTCTATAACTCAAGTTATAGCAAAAACCCCAAAATTGATTAACCATGAAAACAGAGTACGAATTTTGCAATAAATAGAACTTAACTCCAATCAACAATTATGCATACATAGCTTACCAGTTGATGTTCCAAATGCTTGTACAACTTCTAGAGCTTCCAAAAACTCTTATTAGATAATTAAAGCAAGATCAAAATCTCTAAAACCTTTCAAAAATCACTCCCTCTCTTCCTTATAGAATTTCTTCTCTTAATCTGTAACACACACACACACACACATATGTACACATCTCCACCTTCCACTTGTATACATAAGTGACCAAGTAATTATACTTAGTTTTAATTAAAGAAAAATCTAGATAATTATGAAGGTTTATCACCATAATATCCTTTGTACTCTTTAATAAAGTGGGAATATTATATAATAACCCCTAAACTTTATATTGTGCCAATCTAAGCAAATTTCCCTTGCAATTAGGTCCCTATCTATAATTCATAGACATACCCAATCTTAAATTAAATCCATTACTCTACTTTATATGAAATAGAAAGTATAATGCATGGATAATGTATCTAAAGTGGGGGTGTTATACGAATACACCAAGTGTTTAATAAGTAAAGATAGACATCTCAAACCCTTTTTACTTTCTTAAATAACAGCAACCAAGTTCAACACCTTTTATAGTGCTTAATGGTCTAAAGCTCAAGCTTTTATATAACTTAGAGGTGTATCATAATTGTAAGCTTGAGAGTTTTAATCATAATAAGAAGTTGAGGCCAATTAAGAACCAAAAGAATAAGCCATCATAAAGAGTCTCGTTCCCTTCACGATCGTGACCAAGAGGGTCACGATTGTGAGCATCTCCTCACGACCGTGAGGAGATCGTGATGGGAAGGCTAAATTAGTATTCACAACTACCTAAGATGCTCACGAACTACCCCTTACGGTCGTGAGATACCCATCACGATCATGAGGGTTCCAAAACTCACCATACCACACATATGCCACACCCGCTCGGCTCGTTCTCATATATATAAATGGCATACTTTATACGTTTATCAGCAATGCCAACCACCCGGCTCATTCTCACATAATATCATTTATGGCATGCCGCTCCTACATTACCGGCCGACTCATAACCTCATTATAATCACACACGCGACCACCCAGCTCATTCCTCATATTTACACACATAGAGTTCACATATCACCACATTTCACACTTTGAGTATACATATTGCATCAACTATATGCAATAGCAAAATTTTATATTCTCATCATATTCCACCATATATCTCAACATCAATATTTCATACACATGTACATTCTTTATTTAAGTTTCATAATCCAAACATAATAATACTATTATATATAAGAGAAATTAGTATATATATAATATATTAGTAATCATTTACCAAAAGTGCTTCCAAACTTTAATAAGAGGGTTTTCTCCTAGTTGGTGGTGTCTTCCTTCTCCTTTTTAACTCTTATATGTAATCACATATCAATCACACATAGCCACATCATACACTTACACCTAACTCAATTAGGTGCAACTTATTACTCAAATTTTAACATATCCATATGATATGTGTACAAGTCCAATGACCATGATTTTTCTAATATTGCTAGAATTATGAGTCTAATTTCATTTTGAATTGGAATTACTTAATTTATATATGAACATAATTATTAATGAATTTTTAAACAAAATTAGGTCACACAGGGTATCCTGAATGAGCACGAAAATGTTGAGCTCTATTAGACCCTTTAAACGATAAATTTAGTACAACCGTAAAACATAAAAGTTGTAAAAAATTTCTTACAGTTTTTATAGCATCAAACTTTGCTTAAATTAGAGCTCTACAACTCAGGTTATAGTAAAAATCCTAAGACTGAATAACCATAAAAATAGAGCACGAATTTTATAGTCAACACAACTTAACTACAAGCAATAATTATGCATACATAGCTTACCAATTGGTATTCTAAATGCTTGTAAAACTCTTAGAATTTCCTAAAATTATTGCCAAATGATTAGAGTTAGATCAATTTCTCTAACCCTTCTTAAGTTCAATAATCTTTCTTATTTATATAATTCTTCCTTAATCCTCACCCTACACATGGACACAAACACCACCATACACATGCACATGCATATATATGGCTCAACCTAAGGAACAAAACACTAAGATAATTGGCTCAACCTCCACTAGATACCGGATGAGACAAAGTAAAGCTAGGTCCTACAGTCTATTGTTGATTCTCCAAAGGATCTGTAAATATTTAAATAAAAGGGGGTAAGTATAAAACTACTTAGTGAGTGGATAAAATAACATAAAGTGAGAACATTAGCTATTTTCTATAATAATTTTATAAATATATGAGAACTACTTTAATAAAGTTATAAAGCTGGTGAAAGAATACTTATGATTTATTAATAAGCTAACTTACTAATAACTGAAATACTGTATCAATTTAGCTATACAATTGCTATAAAATTGAGAGAGCATTTATAATAATTTTAATCCATATACTCATTAAATGTATAACCAAAAGATTATGTTGATTGCTGATACATTGGGCATATAATGATGCTGAGCAGTCCAAGTGTATATATATTGCCGGTCATGCATATGCACAGAGCTACCCTCTAAGGGCTAACTACCCGGTTGTACGCCCCCAAGGCTATATATACAACTAAGCATTATCCTCAAGATAGTTATTGAGTAATATTGATGATGTATATATATGTTGAGATGAGACATCAGTCATCATGGTATAATCTAAAGGATACATATCATGAGTGCATAAATTTATTTATAAATTAAAGCATTCAAACTACTAATAAATATATAATAGCTGAATTTTTAGTTGATACTAAGTACCAATATACTGCTGAAACATAATTGTTGTATATAACAATAATAACAAATATATTCTTACTTTAAATTGCTTTAGCTTTATCAATAATAAACATATTGCTATATGTTCCCAATTTCTGTTAAATAAGCTAAAAAATTTATAAAACAATAATAATAAATTAATATTTGATAAAAACTATTTGTAAGGAAACATCAGTTATATTATAGAAAACACTTTATATACTTTAACATCCTTGTACATATATATATATATATATATATATATATATATATTTATTTATTTATATTTATATAATTTCAAAAACTAAAGTTATATGCTTAGCCACTCACCTGAGTTTGCTGAAATAAAGAACTAGCTAGTTGGCTCTGACCTATGCTCTATAGTTATGACTGGATCTGCTCCTAATATTTAAGAAGCAAAAACATAAGATTATAAGCTTTCTATCTAAATTCTACTCAACCTAGTTTATATATGGTAGGATGGTATAGTTTACAGCCCTAAAAATGGTCCGAAAAAGCTTCTAACGGGGTCCTGTGGTGTCAGATAGTCACTAAAGTACCTCCTCATTGTACTAAGGCACCTCCCCAGTACTGAGGTGTTGCCTCAGTATATTGAGGTGCCTCCTTAGCATTGAGGCACTACCTCAGCGCATTGAGGCACCTCCTCAGCATTGAGGTATCGTCTGATCGATCTACAGACAAACTGCAACATCGAAAACCTTTATTTTGCTATATTTATTTATCATTTTTACCATATTTCATCACCAGCACAACTCCCTAAAGAAAATACACTTACAAGGGTTTGTTTCAAGCTATCTAAAGCCTCTAACTTAAACAAACTATCAAAACATTAAATTATAACAAAAATTAAAAATTTGGAATTAAAATAAATAAATTTACTTACCTAAAAAATGTTTGTAACTCAACACAAGCTTGAATTAGAAATGAGAAGTTTAAAGACGAATTGAAATAGATAGATGAAAGCTTGAAAAAGACAATAGAAGCTTGAAAAAAAATGAAACCATAGAAGCTTAAAGAAAAAAAAAACTAGAGAATAGGAAGAGCTACAGTGTTCTTTTTCTTTTTTTTTTTAATCAAATAGCCATTTAGTCCTTCTAATTTCTCCCTATAACATAATAAGTCCTCAAAACTTATTTTCTAATCCTATTTATTATTATAATTCGATTAACCTATAGAGCAGGATGTTATAAAAGTTGCATGCCTCAATCTATTATGCCAAAGTTTAGTAGAAAATATACAATCCTTACTTGTAAAAGCAATGACACTACAAAACGGTGATTGCAAATCAGTACATATATAATCATAACCAGAAATACTATTTTTGACACTTATACTATCTAAAATATAGAGATTTCCTATTAATTTCCCTATGGCAAAAATCTTCTCATTTAATAGGTCTTGCAGTAAACATTGATCAAGTAAGAAGGCAAATTTAATTTTAGTTGACTTGGCTAATTTGTTCACAGACAATAAATTAAATTTAAATGATGGTATGTATAATGCATGTTTTAGTGTGAGAAGGGGTGATAGTTGTATATTGCCTGTGTTATTGACAACTTTTATGGTGCCATTAAGTAAATAAACCGTTATAGGTTCTTTTTATGTGGTCATGTTAGTAAATAGGTGTTTTCCTGCACATATATAATTGGATGCTCCAGTGTCAAGAATCTATATTCCAAGTTTCAATACATCAATAGTACTTAATATAATATGTAAAGCATGGTTGGTGAGCAAAATATTACCTGCACATTCATTGGCAAAATTGACATAACTTCCTTCAAGATTCATCTTGCCTTTTATCTGCTTGTTGTACCAAATTGGTTAAATTTTCTTTGCCTTCATTTTTCTTGTTAACTTAATATTCAGCTCCTAAATCCAAAGGTGTACTACCATATTTGCCATACTTGGGTAACAATTTTCTTCTGTTCACTCAGCTCTTTATAACAAGCTGGATATCCATATATTTTTAAGCAGGTATCCTTGATGTGCCCCTTCATCCCACAATGATCACAAGTTCTCCTCTCTTTATCTCTTCTTGATACATCTGCCCTTTTGTGATGCTTCAAGTGTGATTACCCTTTTTAAGTGTCTGGTTACTACCCTGTGCCTTAACAAATAGTTCACTTATTTCAGCAACATCATTAAACACAGCGCTCACCTCTCTTTGTTTCTCTACCCTCAAGATTATTGAATAGGCTCTATTCACATATGGTACAAGATCCATCACCAAAATTTGATTACGAACATTATCATAGCAATCATTTAATCCCAGCAAAAATTGAATCAGCCTGTTAAATGTGTTAAGGTCAGTAAATCCCTTAGTTGTGCCACAAGTATATGCAAGAACATGTATAAGACATGCTAGTTCATCCTATAACTTTTTGAGCTTGGAGTAGTACTTCACCACATACTCATTTTCGTGTGCGATGGAACTGATTTCTCTTTGAATTTAATAGATTAGTGGTCCATTTCTCTCACCAAAACACTCTGTTATTTCATCCTATAGATCTTTAGCAGAGGCAGTGCATAGAAAAGCCTCCGTTATATCATTGGATATTGAATAGAGAATCCAAGATGTAACCATATAATTCACCCTCGTCCATTGCTAAAACTCATCCATTCCTTCTTCAGGCTGTGAGATTCTACCATCAATAAAACCCAATTTAAGTTTAGCTCCTAAGGCAATCTTCATAGATCTGCTCCAAGTTAGATTGTTATTTCCAGTTAATGGTGCTATTACAAGTACCAAACGGGATGATTTGAGCTATGCAGGTGATACGGATCTCCATTGAGATTATAACTTGCTTCCTTAATGATGCCAGCAGCAGTATTTTCATTTCCTTTCATGGATCAGTTGGATCGTACTGCTTTAATACCATGAACAAACTTTAAAATTGAAGAAAAAAGGATCTATTCCTTCATTTTTCATATATACAATAATCCAAATAGTAAGTTTTTATATACAGGTAAAAGAATATTCTAGATATACTTGAAACAAAAGAGAGAGAGAAATATACTGACGTAAGCAAGATGATGAGAGTGTGGTGTGTTGCTGGTTAGCACACAACTGATGGTGTAATTCTATGTACAGAGTTTGTTACAATAAAATAAGAGAAAAGATCAAGTGTGCAGCTCCTCAGAGTTAATATGCTGCACCTGTTACTATTTTCTCTTGAATATTCTACACCTATAGCTAAAAGAAATTTCTCCCTCCATCCTTTAGGTTATGTTTGGAATGGAGAGAAAGAGGGGAAGAAAGAAAATAAAGGTGGAAAATTAGGAAGAAAAATCATTTTGCCATGTTTGGAAAGATGGTGGAAAATAAGTGAGGAAGGAAAATAATGGTTAATTTCCTTTAAAAAATTTCTCTCCAAAATAGAGAGAAAAAAATTGAAGTTAAAATTGAATATAATTTGAATTCAAATTTAAACTCTACAAATAAAGTTACTAAAATAATAATTTATTTATTACTTATTTTCTTTCCCTTTCATTTTCCATTCCCCCCAATCCAAACAATATGAAAGACAATATAAGAGAGAAAATAAATTTATTTTCCTTCATATTTTCTACTCTATTTTCTTTCCTCTCATTCCAAACATAGCCTTAAGCTTCTTAATTTCATATCCGTTCTTTGATATAAGAGACTTAAATATATTTTATTCATAGCTTTCAATTCCTATTTTCATCTATTATTTCTCTACACATATATTTACAATCAAAAATTTTTTGTGTCCGTCCCGATGATGCTGGGTCCCACATCAAGTCCTGAAATATGGACAATTGTCAAAAAAATATTTTTCGTGTATTACAAGTCTAATTTAATTAGCAAAACGTCTTTTAGCAGATATTCAATTTTGATTTCATTTCCTTGATATTAATTAGTATTATGAAGCATTCATTCTATGTCCCCCAAGTCTTGATATTGTTCTAACTTTTTTATATTCTCAGTGTTTTTATATATAAATCATATAAATTCACTAAAATTAACCGTTGGCATTAAAAGTAAAAAATATTAATAATTTTTTAAAATTATTAGTATTCAAATTTTAAATGCTCTAACTAGTCTAATTTATTTGAAATAAAATTATAAAAATAATAAAAAAAATTTAAAATTATATTTAACATGACTGTATATATTATAATTTGAACAAAATGTTATTGTTCTAATAATTGTTGGGATTATTAAAATTCACTTTCATAGGGTACTTTGTGAAATCAATATATAAAACATCCCATGTGTTGAAATTATAGACAAAGAAAAATCATCATATCTTATAATTTAAAATTTGGAAAAATATGGAAAAACTTTGATAGAGTTGGTGGGATTTTTTTTTTTCTTTTTCCTATGTAAAGTGTCAACATAATAATTTTTTTTTATACTGGGAGGGAGGCGAAGGACCGAGACCCTCGCATATGCCACAAGGGACTAAATATTAACATAATAATTGAGAAAAGTGGAATGTGAAAGAGAATGGAATAGCGTGACATCTACGGATTCTTTGCACATCGAGCTTGAAATTGGAGTAACTAATTAATTAATTAATGAGACAATAAAATAATGTATACTTCCTCCTCTCAAAATTATAATTTTCTTCCATTAATAATAAATAATTTATATTCTATTAAAATTAGTTATTTTCAATATATATATATTATTAGCAAATTAATAAATATAATTTTTTTTAAAAAAGTAACATATAATTTAAGATGCATAAGAAAATAATTATGAACTTATGATTTTAGGATAAAAAATATAATTAAGCATCATATATGGATATTGAAAATGTAGTCAAGCAGAGGTTTAGCTCAAGTGGCAAGAGCCTTTGCTATTGGGAGGGAGAGATTTTGGGTTCAATTCCTCTCCCCCACATAAAAATGGTTTTCAAAATGTAGTAACTTCTAACAACTAACTGCTAACTGTCTCACTTCCCGTCCTGAAATATGGATCTTGCCAAAGGAATTTTTTTTAATTATTGATATTTAAAATTTATTTAACTCTAATTAATTTAGTTCGATTAAAATAAAATTATAAAAATAATAAAAAAAATTAATAATAAAATTAATACAATAATATACGACACAATTTATATCTGAAATGTCGTTGTTTGCATTAGAATTTTGAAAACTGGCCAAAACTTGTAGTTCAGCCAATTACAAAATTCATGAACCCATTTGAAGCTCAAAACCAAGGCTGAAGACGGTCAAGAAGTTAGTTGGGCACAATTTAGAAGGTGGAAGTAAAGAAAAACCGTTTTCCATAATTAAAATAACAGCAGTGGAATAGTACTAAGGAAGCTGGTAGAAGAAAACATGGAAATGGCTGTTATATTATATATGCACAGAAAAATAGGAAGTAACGGTACCTTACTCAGTTATAAATAAAAGGAGAAAAATAGTTCACTTACAGAAATTAATGTTGTTGGAGAATAATTCTATCAATGAAATTCACTTGAAAATCCTTTATAGTTCAATTTGTTAATAGTTCATTGCTTATATATAGTTTCTTTTACTTATTTGTCGTTTTGATATTTTAATTCTTAGTCATTATTCTATTCATATTCGTTTACTTCTTTTAGTTGGCATTGTACAGAGTTAAGTGAATTGAGGTAAAAAAAATTTAGTGATTTATAATTTGATTAAAAGTCAAGCACAATTAATTTCATTAATTTAAGATATTTTTTTCTGGCGCACTCATTGATTTAGCAAAAAAAATAATTGTTGTTTACAAATCAAACTAACCATCACTTAAAATGAAAACAACTGATCTTATCAATTAATTATATGCTTATTGATAAAATAAAATATGTATTGAATTAGAATTTTGGATGGCTTTGCCACTGTTTCCAAAGAGAAGAAAATGTAGACCTAAGGGGGCAAACATAATGCATAAGTTGACTAACCAATAAAAGACAAGGAAACACTTTTTAGTGTTTCCAACATCACATGGTGTTTGGATTGCTTCATCTCCAATCTTGGAGAACTTCTTGGAAAATTTGATACGTAAAATTATGAATTTTTCATTAGAAACTTGACATGTAGCAAAATTATTTAACATTTATTGTATTTTTAACTTTAAGAGTTGCAATATCTAACTATAGTTACTTTTAATATATTTATGAAATTTTTTAAAATGTGTATATTTTTTTAAATATTACATATTATTGACTTATATATATATATATATGAATTACTTTTTAAAATAATATGTGATATATTTTCTATGCTAAGGTCTTATATATATATGATAAAATCAAGTCCAATAGATTGAAGTCCATGGCACTTTAAAAAATAAAAGGGAAATAAGTTGTTAATATGTAATATTTAAATTTTATATAAAAAAGGAAAAAGAAGGACTTAATAATTTTATATAAAAAAAGTTGATAATGTGTAATATTTAAATATATATATATATATATATATATGAATTACTTTTTAAAATAATATGTGATATATTTTCTATGCTAAGGTCTTATATATATATATGATGAAATCAAGTCCAATAGATTGAAGTCCATGGCACTTTAAAAAATAAAAGGGAAATAAGTTGTTAATATGTAATATTTAAATTTTATATAAAAAAGAAAAAAGAAGGACTTAATAATTTTATATAAAAAAAAGTTGATAATGTGTAATATTTAAAAAATATATATATACATTTTTAAAAAAAAATTCATAAATATATATATAAAAAAAATTGATAATATGTAATATTAAAAAAATATATATACATTTTCAGAGAAAGAACTTCATAAATATATTAAAAGTAACTATAGTTAGATATTATAACTCTTAAAGTTTAAAATACAATAAATGCTAATTAATTGTGCTACATGTCAATTTTCCAATGAAAAGTTCATAATCATACGTGGTGAACTGGGTTCACTAAAAATTTCTCCTAATCTTGTCATGTTTCATGCCAAAAATTCTCTAAAACTTTCCATATTACTGAAAATGGTCAAAATTTATAGCTGCAACCAATTTGCTTGGAACCCATGCATCTACCTGTGCATACAGAGGCTGCAAATTAAGTCCAAAACTATTTAAATTTCTCAAAAAGCATTTTTATGTTAATAATTGCATATTGATTAGCCATATTATTTTTTTCCCTTTACCTTATAACCGAAATTATTTAATTAAAAATTTTTTTAACTCAAATATAAAAATGATAAGAATTTTTTTGTTCGAATAGTAAATGTATTTTGTGCATAAACTGAAATTCTATTATTTCGAATTCTAAAAGAAGAAATTATATTATTTCAAATGATTTAAACATCACATTTTCTTATATTGGTCTCCTATATTTAAAAAAGAAAAATAAAATATCAATTTTAAGTTATATTTTTATGTTATTTTTTGTTTTTACAAATTGCTATTTTAATGAATAGATTAAATTATAATGTAATAATATGGGAATGAAATCCTTTCTCTTGAACTTCTCTCCATCAAAGGCACGAACAAAACTATTGTCATTGTTAAATAACATAAATAAAATTTTAAACATGTCAGGATAACATACCTCTTCATAATTCCACAAACATATATTTTTATAAATACTGTTAGATAATATACACTCATGACTTAATCTGTTTAAGTTTTAGATTGGGTGTAAAATACTCCTAATAGAAGTCTAATTACTACTCTTTTGTAGAATATGGATTTTATGTTTAATATACGTAACACAACCCAATAACACACGCAGAAAATAAAAAAATCTCTCTGCACAGAAAAATACTCTGCGTATTTTTCCTCTCTCTACACCAAAATACTCTGTGTATTTTCTCTCATTCTTAATCATTCCATTGATATTTAGATTGTGAAGACATAGTCTTTGCTCTAGTAGTCAAGGCTTCGACTAACATATTTACCACGGTTTCCACTGCAGGAGAAAATGGTCAGTAATCTATATCTGTTTGTGATTTATTATTAATTCCTCTTTTCCTTTCATTGGTATCAGAGCATATCTTCTTGATTTAGCATCATTGGCATGATATTGTTGTATATTAAATTGAAAAGCATGATTTTCGTCCTTTGGTTTATTACACTGCACTTTATGGAAATCTGTTATTTTGTCATGTAGTGTATATACATGTTTTAATTTTTGATTTAATGTGCAAAATTGATATCACTATTGAGAAAGGGGTATTTGTAAGTTTTGACCTTACCAATGAGACGAGAACACCCGAAAACCCCCCACCAAAAAAAGTCCGGACGCCTGATTCGACCGGGAAGGTGGCGTGTGGCTTGCACGCGCCACCGTCGGCGAGTGGAGCAAAGGCTCCTCTCACACGTCAACGCGACACGTAGCGCAAGCTGATTGGGTAGCTCGTGCCACGCGGTCCAATGATCTTCTGCCACGTGGGGCAGAAGCTAATGAGTCAGCACCCACGTGGCAGATGACGCGTCTACCACGTCAGGTGATTGGACCAATCGCAGAGTGACACGTATCTGCCACGTGGCAGACACGTCAGCATAGGTTCGACACGTGGCAGTGATGTGGTTGCTGCGTCAGCACTTAGGACCAGTGGCATGTCGACACGTGGTACGACATGGACCAATCACAATGTGACATGTGGCGTCAATATTAAAAAAATAATAAATAAATAATTATGCTCAGCGCGTGGAGGTACGTGACGCGCTTGAGGTCACGTCTGGTGGCGCGTGGGGGCGCGTACGACTTGTTCAAAACTTTATTTTGATCCCTATTTTTTTCAGTATGCATATTTTTATTTTTCTGATTTTGTGGGATAATTATTGTAACTTTTTGAGTTTGCAGAAAATAATTTTAATTTTTTCCTTTGTTGTGAAAAATATTTAATAAATTAAATATTATTTTCTGTTTTCAATAATATAATTTGTGAAAATCAGAATTTTAAAATTGTATTTTTTTTGGAATTTTTTTTATTGTCTCCATGCATAATGATATTAATTGAAAATAAGTTTTCAATTATCCTTAGATTATTACTTTGTGTGATAAACTAAAATTTTTTTTCTGTATTGTGTATAGAAAATGAGTCATTATGCCTGTACCCGTAGTGATTAGGACTGAATTTCATTTGCGAAAGATCTATCATCTTAGAAAAGAGATTCGTAAAATGAAGATGGACACTATGAGGCGTTATAATAATATTGATGCATTAATTGAGCATATTGTACGTGTTCATGGAAAGATGCGAAAGTGCATTTTGCGTGGTGGTTACTCTCGAGGCCGTGACCTCGATGGGCTTATGTCTGATATGATAGAGACCCTAAATCTAAGGGATTATGTGCACATTTTGCATCAATAATGGGTTGATCACAGCTATTATGATGCTATAAGAGCATTTGTGAAAATCATATCAAGACGATGAGTGATGAGAATAGTTCTTCCTCCTGAAAACATGGTCCTAAGAAGTGGACGAATTGTGAAGCGTCCACAATACAGAAAAGAACTCCTGTATTCTGTACCTTGTGAATTCAAGTATAGACTAATAGAGTCTTACCCCTTATTGAGCATTTATTTGCTTAAAGCGACAGTTCCTTAAAATAGTTTTAGTAACTATTGTTTTAGTGATATCATATGATGTTTAGTACATCATTATTTTGTTATGATTGTTGGATTTTAGATTTTCATTTATGTTTTTGGTTTCTTTTACAATTTCTTAATAAATATTTGAGAACATATTATTAATAAATTCAATTTCTTAGTTTGCCTATTTAATTGCGTTTATTTGCAATATTTGAATGTGTTTATATATTGTATTATTTGAAATTGTTATGCAAAGGACCAATTTTATGATCATAAAACTTTAGAGTTAGAGAACTTAAAAGTTTGATCCAATAATCTAACTAATATGCATAATCTTTTAACTAGTAATATCAAACACTAGAACTTGGATGGTAATTGGAAACATAGTGACCTCTTCGATTCTAGGTCTAATGGAAGATTTTATTGGTTAATATATTGGATGCATATTAGTTGCGTGTATTGCATGTTCTCCTAACGAAGTGCAACCATTAATCATTGAAGATCACGAGGATCAACAATGACAACTACCACCAAGTCTGTTGTTGCTGAACTTAGTAAGGACCTCAAGTTGAATAGAGACAATTATGAGGTCTGGAGCATGAAAATTCAATATGTGCTTAAAGAATAAGAGATTCTTGACATGTTCAATATTGTTATGACTGAGCCTAAGGATGGATGCACTATCCAGCATAGGCGGGATAGAGAGGCATACCAAACATGGAAGAAAAAGAATTCTTTTGCTCGCATCATTCTACTTAGTACGATGGATGATGACATTGCTAAGCAATTCAAAAGGTATGAGAATGCAATGGAACTTTGGAATGCTTTGAGGGAGA
>CATIWO010118098.1:0-37072 GCA_949673435.1 Macaranga tanarius | reverse complement strand
TAACTCTTGCATATCATAGAGAAAACTGTATCTCTCCGGAGGACGAGATACCCTACTAGACTTTCTAGGATTCGTTGTGATGACATTACGAGATACCCTACTAGACCTTCTAGGAGTCGGTGTGATGACATTCTCAACTGGAATAGGCTCTTTGGGTTGATCAATATCCATCTGATCAATTTGTTTGGCTTTTTTAGATAACTCCTCATCTAACATTATCTTCCTTCGTATGCTACCTTCCTCAAAAAACTATTTCTCAAGAAATATAGTATCTCTGCTTACAATAACAACTTGTTTAGCAAAAATATAAAAGCAATATCCTAAACTGTCTTTAGGATATCCAACAAACCTTCCTTTAATTGATTTTGCATCCACTTGTCCGATTTCAGCTTTTTGATAAAAGTCGGGCACCCAAATCCCAATATGTTTAAGACTTGGTTCCTTATCATTCCATATCTCATATGGTGTGGTAAGAACAGACTTGGATGGAACTCAATTAAGGATGCAGGAGGCCGTTTGGAGTGTGAAACCCCAAAGTGATATGGAAAGATCGGTGTAGCTCATCATGGATCATACCATATCTAATAAGGTACGGTTACACCTCTCGAATACACCATTTAATTATAGTGTTCTAGGTGGTGTGAGCTATGATATAATGACATGTTCCCTAAGGAATTCTGTCAACTCAATACTTAAGTATTCACCTCCTCGATCGGATTAAAAAGTTTTAATACTCTTCCTGATTTGGTCTTCTACTTGGGCTTTGAACTCCTTGAACTTTTCAAGGGATTCACACTTGTTCTTTATAAAAAACAAATGCCCATACCTTGATAGATCATCTATAAAGGCAATAAAGTAGTAGAAACCACCTCTAGCCATTTCACTAAATGGCCTACATATATCACTATGTATGATCTCTAACATATCATTGGCTCTTGTCATTTGTCCAACAAATGAAAATCTAGTCATTTTTCCTTGAAGAAAAGCCTCACAAGTTGGATTGGATGCCAAGATTCCTCAAGATTCCCATCCTTTCCAACTTCGTGATCCTATCCTCCGAAATATGACATAATCTCAAGTGCCATAGATATTTAGAGTTAGAGGCACTTTCAATTAGCATTGCTTTCACATTAGATTAAGGCTCATTGTTATTGGACATATTATTAATATAATACAGACCATGTATTAAATAACCTATGCCAATCAATTTATTTTCAAAATAAATCTTATATACATCTCTACTAAAAAGGAATTCATAACCCTTACTAGTCAAACTAGAGATAGAGATAATGTTTTTATAGGCATTAGGTACATATAATACACCCTCAAATAACAAAACATGATTATACAAATTAATTGAAGTGGACCCTATAGCTTTGGCCACAACACTTTCTCCATTTCCAAGCTTTAAGGTCACTTCATTAGGCCTAAACCTTCTCTCATTTGCTAGATCCTCTAAGGATGCATAAATGTTAGAACTTGCACTGGTATCCAATACTCATGCGTTAGATGAGCTCTTAGAACATTTAGAAGTAAATAAATTAGAGAAAGTCTCACCTTCTCCATCCTCGCCCTTTCCTTTTATCTTGAGAGACTCAAGGAACTTAAGATAATTCCTCTTCCAATGTCCTTCACCTTAGTAGTGGAAACATTTTTTCTTGCTTTGCTCTTCCCTCACAGTAGTTTTAGGCTTGACAATACTTACCTTGCCCTTATTTTTGGCTATTCCACATGTGGGCTTGACAACACTTGTTTTGCCCTTATTTTTTTCATGTATGATGGAAATTGGGTTTGATGGTCTCATGTTATCAAAGTCTGCAAAAGGTAACAAAAATGATTAGTTGTAGTCATTGTGAGCACCATTAGATTTGGTCTTTAATCATAATGGCCTCCCACTAACTTCGCGAATCCTACACTTCCAAGCAAAAAATAGAAATCCCTTGTTGGATGGATTTTTAGTGGGTAATGGAGTTCTTAATGGGCCACTAATACCCCTTAGGTACACATTACCATTATTGGAATAATAGTTCTCAGTAAATGGACAACTCTTATCTATCACATCTCATGTGAGGTTCCATTAATCTGACTCCTAGTGTTACGGGCCTCAGGTACACCTAATTGCCATTATTTGCCTTTGGTATTAGTTAGGTCCATACCATTGGATCAGTTAAATGTAAGGATTTGAATACTATAAACCTCAGGTGCTCCTATTTATCGTTATTAGCCCATAGTGTATCCATACACTTATAACATCTCATGCTTAACAATAACAATACATGAATCTTTTGGGCCTTATGTACACTCCTATGTATCTATAGCCAATGTACATAAGCCCAAAACCATGCAAGTTATTGCTCCAATAGAGAGCCTAGACCTAAATTTAGTTGGAAGATTTTTGGGCCAATTAATCAATTAAGGTCTCACTTTGCACATTAGCCATTTTAAAATATATATATATATCTCATACATACATTGCATGCCAACATTAACAACATATATATCTCATACATACATTGCATGCCATCCATCTACATATATAGCATGCATCAATATACATATCATATATATACATTAAACATGCAAAATGGATGCATAAATAAAGAGTGATCATGGGCCTTTCATAAGCCTATTCTGACACTTAGAATAAATACAAGTGGGCCTAGCCCAAGAAAAGCCTTCATTCCATGAGCCTCCTTAGTCACTATCATCATGGGCCTTGCCTCCAAGCCTCAAAGGTTGAATGGGCCTCCAATTGAACTTTTTAATCTTAATCCACAACTCTTGTGATTTACATTCAATCCTTGGCATACCAAGGCAAATAATTTATATCTTAATCTATGCAACTAATACTTAATTACATAACCATAATAATAAACTTAATTATTATTACAAACCAAAAATGTAAACTACGCCCATGATCAATCCTTGCATGAATGATAAGCATACATTCAATTAAAATACAACTATTGCATGTTATTTGAAGTAGCAAGTTAAGAAAACATGTGTATAACATTGTCCAAGATGAATTTAGTGTGTTTTATGCATAAAAAGGGGCATTTTCAAGCATTAGAAAAAATTGGTAGCCTTGTACATGGCCATGTACACGGCCATGTGCCCCTTTACTTTCTAGGCATCATGCAACATGGCCATGTACACGGTCGTGTACATGGCCGTGTGCACTCTGCACACCACCAAAAACACACTATTTTAAGTTGTTACACTTGCAATAAAGGCCAAAATACTTGCAACCATTCAAATGCTCAATCACAACACTTGTAATTCACATTTTTAGCATGTAAAGCAACTCATAAATGAACCAAATGGCCACAACACTTGTAACCATTCAAATGCTTAATCACAACACTTGTAATTAACATTATCCATATTCACAACACTTGAAAATATCATCATTTTAGCATGTAAATCATATGATAGAGGCTCTGATACCACTTGAAGGATGTGGTTCATGCAACAACCAAAACATATGGAATTTAAAAAATTTTGATTGCATGCAACTCTTACAACACACATGAACAATATCTAGCCCAAAGATCATATCATATAGAAAATACATAGCTAAACATGCATCAAGGACAATATTTCAACAACAAAGAACCAAGTCATGCCATCAAACCACAAGACCTATCAACTAAGAGTTTGGTAACATTTACAAAACTCCTTAGTTGGTAGCATGTTTGACAAGCTTTGGTTGATATTAATCTACAAGCTCTAAGCTCCCCAAATATGAAGCCTCTAGCTTGAAACATACAAGTTGCACAAGGAAGATCTTCAAGGTTGATGGAGTACTACCCACAAGCCTCTCTTCTTTGACCCAAGAGCTTATTAGAACTCCTTCAAGCTTAAATGTGTAGGAACTAGGATGCAACCTCTAATGGATGTAAGTGATGGATGTGCACTTGTACAACACTTGTACAAAAATGGCTTTCACTTGAGAGTATATAATACTTGTGTTATTTGTAATTCTCTACACTTGAAAAAGAAGAAGGAATAAGACACTCTCAACCTTTTTCTCTTTTTTGTAAGAATATTTAAATCTCTCTTAAATGTGCATTAGGAGTATGTTGTCTCTACACTCTTCACTAACTTAAACAAAAACCAATTTAATAATAATTTGAGTGTCTCACACTTAAGCCACATGTATTATTATAGCTTGAGTGTCTCACACTCAAGCTATATACACTTGATAGATTGAGTGTCTCACACTCAATCTATATGCATGGCTTTGCTTTTTGAGTTAGTGGGTGTTGTTTAGTTACATAGATAACCTTAGCCTTTAATCTCATTAACTTTTAATGAGTTAGGCTAAGGTTATGGATATACGGGCTTCTCTAACACTTAGATAAGGCCCACTCCATATCAAATAAGACAACTAATGGACTAATTTAAACTCTTTAAATAAAGCCCATCCTACGTCCATCTCTATTAACATAAATGGTCCATCTCATGGCCTATATATAAATAAACTTGGAGACAAATATTAATTTAGTTCTTGAACTTATTATCACATATTAAATCAAGTCCAAATTAATATTTATTTATTTATAATTAGGTCCTACCTTTTGAATTTTGATTTTGGGATATGCTAGATCCCCACATATGCGCAAATCCAATTCAATTTAATTTAATTAATTAATTAAACTCTTTAATTAATAATTAAATCAATATTAATATTCAAATGTGCAACTCTTGTATGTGTGACTTACTAGGTTCAAGTTTAAATGTCAATGGGAAATAATATTAACTCTTAATATTATGGAAACTCTTTCCATGCTAAATGTGAAATCCCAATTAATCACATTTAGTTCTCATAAATCGTGAGTGACCCCTAGCATAGATATCACGACTACCCATTTAGAAATGAATGCTATATGTAGATCCACATGAACTATAGAATATAATTACTGTGCAGTAAATGTCCCTTTATTACAAGATCTTGATATTGGCTAGAGTCACAGTTTAGTCAAACTCTAATTGCCTTAATCATATGATCTCATCTTAAGTTCAATTCTCCATAAAACATTATTATTACTAGAAACTCTTTTCTAGTACCAAAACTCTTTTTAGGTAAGTCGAGTTTGAGCTGGCTAGTTACTTATCCATCAAGAATAACTTAGATAGCATAGGATCTTATCCCGTTTCACTTCGGGTAATGAATTCCATCTTGACCGATCACTCATCCCTACATATAACCAATTAGAGCCACCACACGCTATATACCCATACATGGCTAGCATAGGTATATAAGCGGTAACAAACTCTAACCAACCATATGTGGATGACTGTGTCACCTTAGGTTAAAGGACCATATGCACAATTATGCCCAAGATTATGATTGTTGACAAAAGTGAATTTCCATGCAATCATAAATCTTACGTCACATTTCAATCCACGTATCACATGAGGATCCATGTGTCTATTCTGATATCTCATATCAAGTAGTATGAGACTCACCAGCTCCCACTATCGATATCACATACTGATCAAGGAAAATAGACAGAGGTGATAGTCTAAGGATTAATATTACCCATATATTAATCCAACGACTATAAACATTTATAGCATATGTACCAAACGAGTTTGGCACTCATATTATCAACTTTTGATAATAAACTCATTCAACATAATACTAAGGGTAAATATTCAAATAAACTTAACACTTAATTTAAATAAATATTTTATTATCGTAGGGATAAATATACAATGTCTACATACAAGAATGGCCCTAGGGCACATCTACACTAACAATAATTATGTATATATATAATTTAAAGTATAAAGTATGTAAATATAAGATAAATATGTTTTTATGACTTGGATTTTATATGAAACAAGTGAACAATATGTTGAAGAGTAATATGGGCGTGTCTCATATGTACATGACCGTATTGAATGACGTAATTTGAGCAGAGAAGTACATGGCCTGAGATATGGGTGTGTTTCAAACTGTGTTCAATGGGTTTAAAAGTTTTAAAAGTAGATAAGGGCACGGACATGGGCATGTCTCAAGGTGTGTTGATGGACAATGGTCGAAACACGGGCATATTATAGGGTGTGTTTTGAAAAAATATATGAAATAATTATTTTTCAGTAACAACCATTCAATAAATGGTCATGACCTTTCATTAAATGAATGTATCCCAAATTAAAAAGTGTCTACACACTTATATATGTATCTCTCCTACATGTTGACATTAAGAATTATTATTGAACATATTTTCTCTCATTTTCTCTTATATTTCTTTTATATATTTCTTATAAAGTTCTTGGGAAAGCTTAAAAGTTTTGCTATCTAAGTTTTTAAGCTTTATTGTATCCTAAAAGTATTTTGCTAATAAAAACCCAAAGTAAATATATAGTGACGACAATAAACACTTAAAAGAAAGTGATTATATCACGCCTCAAAACCTAGTATTTATACCCACTATCATAACAATTTTTAAGTGTTTATAAGCAATCATTGAATATGGAATCCAAGGTTATCATGAGTCAAGAGTTTGTGATATTGGATAGGTTTGATAGAACCAACTTCATACATTAGAAAGATAAAATGTTATTTCTTCTCATTACTTTGAAGATTTCTTACATCTTAGATTCTAATCTTGTTGATCTTCAAGTACTAACTCCTGAAGATAATAAAAAAAAAACTAAGGTTGAAAGGAAGAAACGTGAAGAGGATGAACTTTTATGTAGAGGACACATTCTCAATAACTTGTCTGATTATTTACATGACCTTTTCACTTCTATTAAGTCTCCAAAAGAGATTTGGAATACATTGGAATTCAAGTACAACAATGAAAAATAAGGTATGGATAAATTTCTTATCATGAGGTACTTTGAATTCACTATGATTGATAATATTTATGTGATAGATCAAGTCCATGAATTATAAATCCTAATCTTCAAATTGAAGGACTTGAAAGTTATGGTTCCTGACTCATTACAAGTTGGAGGAATAATTACAAAATTGCCTCCAAGTTGGAATGATTATAGGAAGAAACTTTTGCATATCACATAAGAGTTTTCTCTTGAACAAATTTAAAAATATCTTCGTTTATAAGAGAAAACTAGAGTGTAAGTTAAGAAATTTATAAATGAACCTACAATAAAAGTAAATTTGATTAAAGGTAATCAAAAGTCTAGTAGAGAAAACAAGAGAAAATACTTTAAAATATATGGTTCAAGTTTTAAAAATTCTAGCAAAATTAAGAAAGGAAAGACATACTATTATTGTGGAAAGAAGGGACATTACAAAAGAGAATGCAAGTTTTGTAAGAAGCACAAGTCTTAAGTATATTAAAATATTCAAAATTCTAACAAAGAAAATCTAGTGGAATAATAACAAACAAATGAACTTATGGCTATGGTGGTGGATTTGTAAATTAGAATAATTATAGAACTTCATATGGCTACAGTCCCAAATACCAATGGTTGGTAGTATGATTCTAATGCTACTGTCCATATATACAATAATAGATCATAATTCAGAAACTATGTAGTTGTTGATGATGGACGTGAAGTGCTGATGGAAAATCATAATTATGCAAAAGTAGTAGGCAAAGGCAATATGGAATTATTAGTTACATCCGGTAGAAAGTTGCTTTTGTTAAATATCTTGCATGTACTCAACATGAAAAAATTCTCATGTCTTCTGATTTGTTAAACAAAAAAGGATTCAAAGTTGTGATAGAATCTGATGAAATAAATTTTTCCAAAAATGGATATGTGGGGAAGGGTTATTCATGTGAAGGAATGTTCAAACTTAGTCTTTATGATGATAATAATAATACACATGTTTCTGTTTATAATGTTGAATTATCTTTATCATTATGGCATGATCGTTTAACTTATATAAGTTTTAGATTATTAAAATTTATGCCTAAGCATGGTTTGATTTCTTATATTCATGATGATAAGCCAATATGTGAAGTTTTCATTCAAGCAAAAATGACTAAGAAACCATTTCCTAAAGTTAAAAGAACATCTAGTTTACTAAAAATTATACATTCAAATATATATGAATTATGGAATATTAACTAGAGGTGGTAATAGATACTTCATAATATTCATTGATGATTTTTCAAAATTCACATATGTGTATTTAATGAAAACTAAGGATTAAGGTTTTGATATGTTTAAGATTTATAAATCTGAAGTTCAAAATCAAAAGGATATAAAAATAAAGCTCCTAAGGAGTGATAGAGGTGGTGAGTACTTTCCCATGGAATTTTCTTCTTTTTGGAAAGAATATGGAATTGTACATTAAGTGCTCCATATACTCCACAACAAAATAGGATTGCTGAAAGAAAAAATAGAACGTTGGTGGATATGGTTAATGTCATGCTAATGAATGCAAAGTTACCAACAAATCTATGGGGAGAAGCTTTACTCACTGCTTGTCATTTATATAATAGAATACCATATAGAAAATATAAAGTTTCACCATATAAGTTTTGGAAAAATAGAAAATCAAATTTAAGTTATCTTTGAGTTTAGGGTTGTTTGGCCTTTTATAGAATTTTGGATCCTAAAAGAGTTAAATTAGGATCAAAAGCTTTAAAAGGTATTTCGTTGGATATGCAGAGAATTCTAAGGCATATAGAATATTAGATTTGAGTTCAAATATAATTGTTGAATCAATAGATGTTGATTTTATTGAAAATGAATTTCAAAATGATCCTCATAAAGTCCCTAATGATTCCAATATGGTTGATGAAACTACTAATGTTTAAAATTCTAGTAATAAAGAAAATGTTCGTGATTCTCCTATTGAAGTTAGGAGAAGTCAAAGAGTTAGAAAAGAAAAGTATGCTCCTCCAGGATTCATATCTTCTCAATCTATTCTTTTTCTAGTTGAAAGAGATAGGTCTACAGTTCTTAATAAAATACCAATTTTATTTACTATAGAGAATGACCCAAAGACTTTTGAAGAAGCAATGTCTCCAAGGGACTCCACTTTTCAGAAAGAAGTAATCAATGACGAAATGGATTCATTATTAAGTAATAATACAAGGACCATTATTGATTTACCTCCTAGTTCTAAGCCGATAAGTTATAAATGGGTCTTTCAGAGGAAGCGAAATACTGATGGCTCTTTGCAAACCTTTAAAGCTAGGTTGGTAGTAAAAGATTTTAAGCAAAAAGAGGGTATAAACTATTTTGATACATATGCTCATGTGGCTAGAGTAACATCCATTAGAGAGCTTTTAGCTTTAATATTGATATATAATTTATATGTACATCAAATGGATGTTAAAACGACCTTCCTAAATGGTGATTTAGATGAAGAAGTATATATGGAGCAACTGAAGGGCTTTGTTCTACCAAAAAATAAGAATAAAGTGTGTAAATTGATTAGATCACTTTATAGTTTAAACCAAGCTCCTAAACAATGGCATAGAAAGTTTGATTCTGTGATTTTAGAATATAGTTTTGAACATAACAATGTTGACAAATGTATGTATTCTAAATTCACTGAAAAGTTTGGAGCCATTATTTGTCTTTATTTTGATGACATGCTTATTGTTGGAACAAATATGGGTGGTGTTAATGATACAAATAAGTATATATCCTCAGATTTTAAAATGAAAGACTTAAATAAGGTATATACAATCTTAGGTATTAAAGTTAAAAAGCATAATAAAGGTTTTGCTTTTTGTCAATCTCATTATATTGATAAGGTTTTGAATAAATTTAGTCATTTAAATATTAAAAAGGCAAACAACCCTTATGATGTTTCATTCAAGCTTGTGGAAAATGATGGTAGAACAATATCTCAAATTGAATATGCAAGTGCTATTGGCAGCTTAATGTATGCAATGCATTGTACAAGGCCTGATATTGCTTTTACGATTTATAAATTATCAAGGTTTACTAGTAATCCTAATGTTGATCATTGGAAAGCAATAATAAAGGTACTTGGGTATTTAAAGAAGACTATATTTCTCAGATTATTTTATGATAGATTTTCAATTGTATTGGAAAGAAACACTGATGCTAGTTGGATAACTATTGCAAGTGATAATAAATCTACTTCGGGTTAGATTTTTACACTTGGTGGTGGAGTTGTTTCTTGGGCATCAAAGAAATAGTCTTGTATTACTCATTCAGCTATGGCATCCAAATTTATAGTTTTAGCAGCATAGGTAAGAAGGCAGATTGGCTGAGAAATTTACTGTTAGATATCAAGTTGTGGCCACAACCGATACCAGTCATTTCTTTATACTATGATAGTCAATCAACCATGTCTAAAGTATTGAGTAAAATATATAATGTAAAGTCTAGACATATTAGCTTAAGACATAAGGTTATAAGACAATTAATTTTTGTGTTGGTATTATTACTATGGAGTATGTAAGGTCTTGTAAGAACTTGGCATATCCATTTACAAAAGGACTCTCAAGAGATATGGTTAAAAGTACTTCTGCCAGAATGGAACTAGAACCTTTTAACTAAGCTTATCAATTAATATGAACCCAACTTCTAGTTAGCACTACCACTAATGTCAAAGTTTAATGGGTAATAACAAGTTAATTAGTAAGTGATGTTAAGTAGTACTAATGTTAATAATTTTAGTACTAGTTTATTTGGAGGATTAGTAGTTTACACTTAATGAAGTTCAAATATATATAGACCGAGGCATAGATCAAGGAACTTTACCTATATGAACATAAGAAGTGGTACCACTTCAATCAAGTAATAATATTTTGTAAATGTTCATGAAATCAGGATTGTAGCACAAGGTCATATTAGTGCTAAATTTTGTGAACCTTTGGAAGAAATCAATATAGTTTCATGTGTGTGGCATTTCCATTTCTAATATCAATGGATCATGGTTTAAGCCTTAATCACCATTAAATATTTATTTTTTAGTTTAAGAGTTTGCCACCATTGATTTCATTAGGATCTTGAAATATTTACACTAAGAAAAAATTTAAATCGAAAGATACTTTTACTATGCGTGCAATTTAGATTTAATATTTTATACTTTAAACTAAGTGGGGGATTGTTGAAATAATCATTTATACATGTAGTTAAAATATAAAGTATGTAAATATAAGAGAAATGTGTTTATGTGACTTTGTTTCTATGTGAAATAAGTAAAAAATGTATTGAAGAGCAATATGGGCGTGTCCCATGTGTACATGGCCATGTTGAATGATGTATTTTTAGTCAGAGAAGTACACGGTCAAGGGCATGGGCATATTCTAAATTGTGTTCAATGGGTTTAAAAGTCCAGAAGCAGACATAGGCACAGACACGGGTATGTCTTAAGGTGTGTTGATGCACACGGGTCAAAACACGAGAGTGTTGCGGGTGTGCTCTGAAAAAATATATGAATTAACTATTTTTAAGTTACAAAAATTCAATGAATGGTCATGACCTTTCATTGAATGATTGTGTCCCGAATTAAAGAGTGTCTACAACCTTATATATGCATCTCTCTTATATGTTGATATAAACAATCATTATCAAAACATTGTCTATTCATTCTCTTATTTTTATTTTACATATTTCTTGAAAGGTTCTTTGGGAAAACTTAAGAGTTTTTACTGTCTAAATTTTCAGGCTTTGTTGTATCCTGAAAGTGTTTTGCCAATAAAAACCTAAAGCAAACATATAGTGGGGGCAATAAACAATTAAAAGAAAGTGATTACGTCACGCCTCAAAGCCTAGTTTTTTTTATACCTATTGTCATAACAAATAATAAAAAATAATGTAAATTAGATAAAATAAATAATACTATAAAACCCGACACATGCTTGCAAAACTGAGATTGATAAATGGTATAACAAGAAGAAAATGAAACTAGTCTGAGATAATGCATAAGTTAACACATTAAATGCAAGCTTCAAAATAATCATCGCATGGAACTCCTCTTTCGGCCAAAACATATAAGAAGCCCATTGATAGCTTGTTTGAGGGTATGATGCAACTGGTAGAGCTAGTTTTGCTAGAGAAAAGACCACTACATCATTATCATCCTTATTTAAATTAAAGCCTAGCATCTTGTGTATTATCATAATATAATATTTATCCTCTAATATTTAGAATTTATTCCTTTTTTAGCTTGCCTATCATATTACATCAAAGATTCCTTCTGATAGATTTTACGTTAATCAAGCATCAAATTGAGAAAATAACTATATTACTGTCTTGCGGGTCACCAATATGAATTCTGATTCTTTTTAATTATTAGTACCAGTTTATTCTTCCTTCTCTAAACATTTTTTTTTCATTTCCATCCATATATGTAAAGACTTTAGGTATATGTTAGCAAATGTAATTGAATATTAATTGTTAATTTATTATATTTATTACTTTATTTTAAATATATGTAATAAAATACATATAATAAACTATATATTAGTTTGAGCTCAAATACAAACTTATTTAAGCTTTAAATTATCAAATTCAAGTCAAGCTCATTGTTTCCTATTGACTATGCTTAGTTTAATTGGACTTTAGCAATGCGTGAAGTAAATTTATCAATTGTAGTACTTTGTTATAAGAAGGTATAAATGTATATTTCATTTGCACAAGAGGAGAGGATAATGATATTTTACTTTTATATCAATCACGCATTTTTGAATATTAATTTCATTTATTAATGTTGTTTTATTTCCTTTTTCTAGGTATCATATTCCACGAGCTTTCCTTAACACTTCAACCAACCTATTGGTTATTCTTGAAGAACTCGGTGGAAATCCATTAAATATTTCGTTGAACACAATCTCCACAAAAAATTTACAAGAGAGTATTTCTATTAACTATTTTCTCTCATAGTTCAAGAAACTATGTTCAACTATTCTACGCACTAGTATTGAACTCGAGCAATGTACAGGTATCAAAAAAAATTGCATGAGACTATAAAAAAAATTAAAACTTTGTATTAAATAAAGTAAGTTATGCAACGACAAAATTTTATTTATTCACTTTTATTTTGAACTTGAGTTTTGTTAAAAACTATGTCTACCATATGAAATGGACATATAACATTAAGTTTATATAGTTGCTGTTTGTACCCAAAACAAAATTGGGTTGGCACAAACAAAAGCGAAATTCAAGCCTATGAAAATTAATTCAGTCCAATTGAGCAGATTTTTGTTAATTATAAAACTATGTCCTGTGGAATTGCCATGTTTATGTTTTAGCAATAGAATGAATAATGACAAGTAATAGAATGAATAATGACAATATAAGTTAGTTGGTAAAGTTGTGGGGGTATAAATGGAGATATTTTCAGTTAACACAGAATAAGAGTGGCAAGGTGGTAGAGTTAGGTTATTAAGCAATGGTTCTTGAAGATTATAAAAGTCAAAGGTAGAAACCAAAGAAAGAGACATGAATGAACCATAATCAAAATCCAACAAACAAACTCATTGACTTGAGCAATCAACAAGTCTCAATGTATCAAATCCCAGTAATTTGTTCTAATTAATTCCAAACTTTATTTTTTCACTTTTTGCCAACCTAGTATCATGCTTTGTTGTTCATATTTTCATTTAAATTGTTCAATTTCAATAATTATTTAATTTCACTCAATGCAAATATGCTTCTCTTTAATTTTTGATTACTTTGATTGTCAAAGTTTCCAATTCATTCCTTCTAATTTTCCAACTTATTCATTCAAGTTTACAAGCTTACAAATACTTAAGAGTATTTAAGCAAATTGTTGGAAGGAACTTAAGAACCTAAACTTGTTAGGTCTCTTGCAGCTTGCACAATTGTTTGGTTAAGAAGTCAGTGTATTCAATTCATCCACATTGAGGTTTTACCCCTCTAACATGCTCACAATTACGAATCTAGTCAAAAGAGTCAAAGAATATTTTTATAGCACGGTTGATGGGAAAACATATTGTTATAATGCCGAAGATAAGAAGTATTTTAGGAAAAAAATACCGAGGCTTATAATCCAAAAATAGCTACTATAGTAGCAGAGCACGATGGACTCATACCGTAAATGTTTGAATAATTCAAAAGAAGCATCACATCTCCAAATGTTCAATAGAATCAAGAGGTGCAACATAAGCTAATAGGAGAGAATGCTGGAAATTCAAGTGATATTACTAACTAGGTTGTAATCTTTTCTCCTCCCTCCTTTATTTGCATGGATCTTTTTATTGTTATGTCTAATCATTTCTTTTCCCACCATTTTTTAAATATTTATTTATTGATTTTATTTATTATTACTTTTCATATTTTTGGGTTATAATCTTTTATCCATCCCTCCTTTTAGATATTTATGTTTTATGTATATGCATACATTTGTGAATTATACATTGGTCTAATATAACCTAACATAAATACATGTAATAAGGAGATAATTAGTAAATAAAATAGTATAATAAGATAAACATAAATGGAGGCCAATTGAAAAATTGAGCAGGCCATAAAATCATGCTTAATTTCCAAACCTAGTCTATATGGTGGTGTTGCTAGGCCTTGGTCGGTGCCAACTACAAGTGTACGGATCGCTCAAGTAATATAGTGATTAAATAGTACCATTCCTATGAGGATTAGTTATTGAGTACTAACTCCCTTAGTTAATTATTTGTCTAAACAAATTAAATTATTTTTGAATTTAAACTAATTTAACTCCTAATTGCTGAAATTAAAACCCTAATTTAAACTAAGTACTTCAAAATTTAAAATAAGAAAAGCAACAAATAAATTTATCAAAGAATATGATGAATGCACGTACTAGAATATCACCTTTCACTTAGTTTCTTTATTAACTCAATAATAAATCACTTTAACCTAAATTAAGTTATGCATATGATGCTCATCAACTAATGTCCTTATAAATATTTTCAAAGCAATTATAAGTTTGTTTAATTAAATCAATTGTTAGCTACAACTTATGGACTTTCTCTTTATTAAGCATAATCTAACATTAATAATTAAAATGTTTCCCAACTCAATTAACATTAATATATTTTATTTTAGATCCTAAGTATTAATCATCCCCTGGTCTCATAATACTTATTTGAATTTTTAAATTAAACAACAAACCCAAAGCATATATTACCTCCTAGTTTTAACATACTTTAACCACAACCAATTATTGAATATAATTAAGTACAAGAATAAAACTCATATGCAAGAAATCAACTTAAATTAAAGTAAAAATTAAGAGTTAATACATTCCCAAACTACTTAAATCCATTCTAGTAATTAATGAAAATCTAGCCTAATTATGTTATGTTGATAAGAAAAAAATTTATAAACATTCTTATAAACAACCCAAGAATTTAAAAGTAGAAAAAGAGATTCATCCACAGGATACTCTACATCCTCAATATCACTAGCATCCTCTAAATGTGGCATGTAATCCTCATCACTACTCTCACCACCTATTTCATACTCTCCATCCTACCTAAGGAATATTGTCCTCTTATTAGGACACTGAGATGCTATATGTCCTCTTCCTAAACACTTAAACCATTTAATATCTTTATTTCTCCCTTGGTTACCTTTAAATTTATCCTTTTCAATGTTACTACCACTAGTTTTAGCTTTGTTGTATTAGTTTGAGGCTTAAAAGGTGTCTTCTCCTTCCCCCCTAATTTGGCTTCCATAATGAAGAACTTGAATTGTTGTTAAACCTAGATGTACCCTTGACCCGTTGATAAGCAAACCAAGAACCAAAAATAAAAAAATAATAGGAATAGACGCCACTCCCTTTGCATAGCAAAGTAGAGGAAGATAAGTCAAGCTAAATGCCATAATTAAATTAATTGATAAGTCTGAAATTAGTTCTTTTAAGAACTAAAGCAAAAGCTTTATAAAATTGATATTTTATTTCTCATTGATGCCAAAGTTATAGATTGGATAGCCTATATATAGGCTTAATAAACTCCCTAAAGATATAACTTAAATCTCATTTAATTAAGAAGACATAAATTAGATATAATAAAGATTTGTTGTTACAGTAGCTTATAACTCATTTTTGCCTCTGAAAACAATCGAATGTATTCCTATTTAAAAATATAACTTTTGTAGCTGCAGATATTAACTTTAATTGGAGTTTTCAATCACTAAATTTAGAGTTGTATTGAGGGAGATATGGGCTGAAAACTAACTAGTATGCAGGCTGCCCGTAAAAGCTTCAATCCTAGAGTTTAAAATGTTGGCCCATTTATTTATTTGGGTCTAAAACTTCTAAAACATAATCTAAACACATATAATGATAGTTCCATCTTCAAATAAATAGCCCAATATCAATTCAGGCCTAAAATAACTTGAATATTAATAGCCCAAAATAAAGGTAAAAGTGAGAAGCCCAAACGAAATATGTGGACTTTATGGAAATGAGCTCCAACCTTGCTTTGCTTGCTAATCCAGCAAATGAATCAAGTTAGTGAGCCCTGGTGAAGCCTCCAAATGGTTCAAATCATGTGAAATAACACTCTTGTCTTGAACTTCACAAATCAACCCATTAACAGCTTCGTTGGCTCTCTTTGTTCTTGATCTTATCATTGGCCTGCCAATGTTATGTAAGACATGCAATGTTGATCTCCATCACTTAAACCTCTAGGATATTGGTTTTTCTTTACTAATACAACCTTTAAATGTTTAGGATGCTTGGAAAAGAATAATTTCTTTCACTTGCTTTCTTTTTATACCTTTTGATTTCAATCTTTAAATTTTATTTTCGTGCATTCTTTTATATCATTACAAGTTAGTAATCAATTTTAAGCATCCTAATTGCTTTTGATTTATGATTCAAAGCTTGTTACATCCTTTATGTATGGATTACTTATTATTATATATGTGTATAATTTATGTGACTAACCATTGTTTCTTTGAGTGTTTGATGATGATTTTTGAATTCTTGCATAATCTTTGCATTCTCATATGCTTGATTGCATATCATGTTTTGGATTCTATATCACTATCATGTGATTGGTTTATTTTTTAGTTATTTTAGGAGCACTCTTACATGCACCCTAGATTGTATCATTATCATTCGTACATGTGTCCTGAATTTGCATTCACAATACATGTACCTTGAAATTGCATCATACATGACATGCATTTGTGTGCATCTCGAAATTAATATTGCTTGAATCATAGATTTGCATTGCATACTTGCATTATATATTATATTATATTATATCACTATATGTTATATATATATATTATATATTACCCTCTCTATAATATACTTATATGTTATTATGTTATTGTCTGTGTTTATATATTTATGATCATTCTTTAACCTTTGCTTGTTGACTGTATGATTTATTAAGGGCATCATTTGTTTGATTCGTGCATAAACCATTTTAAAATTTTTCATTCTTTAAATGCATTAAAACTTTTCTTTGATTTCAAAAAAGATATCAGCTTCTTTGAACTTAAATAGGCAATATTTTTTCAATGAGATCAATCCACCAAAGCAATAAAATATGATTTTGATACCTTAGATGGTGGATAGAAATGATCATTCCTATGACAAATTAAGGATGTTCAAATTGCTAATCTTCATTTCAAAACCAAAATTTTGTTTTGTTTATCAAATAAAAACTTGATATCATGATTTATCAGGGTCTAAATTTATGTTTAAGTATCATTGTTTGATATTTGAAGTGAATTAAAATGAAGATCACCATTGATAATTCATGAAATTATTATTTGAATTCACTATTTTTCATGCTTTTAAGCTTCATTTTCAAATAATACTCTTTTGTTTTGCATTTTTCATTCCTCTTTTTGAAAATATAATTCATTTTCAATTAAACTCACTTTTTTGACTCAAAAATAAGTTGAAAGGCCCATTCCTCTAAACTTAAGATGCAAAAGGGAGATGTGGATGAAGTATTAGCTCTTTAATTTTTTGTATTCATATTATATCTATGTTCTTTGTATGATTGTTTCTTATATGTTGCATATCCATATAGTGCTTTAGTTACATGTTTGCCATGCCATATTTTGTTATAGCATGTCATACTTTACCATGTTTAGTATAATATTCATGCCATGACCTCCTATGTTTAGATTTTTTTTATGTCATGGTTCACCATGCTTAACATCTTTACCATGATATGTTTGTTCCATATATGCCATGATCATGCATATTTACCATGTTTCCCTACCATTTTATATCATGCTTTTCATTTTTGCCATGATATGCATATTAAATTATACCATGATATACCATATTATATGTAATACATCATACCATAATATTCTTTGTTGCTTATGCCATAAGATATGCTATGCCATGTCATATTTTATTATTGTACCATGTCTATATTCTTTTTATGCCATGTATAATATGATATATGTGTTATATATGTTGTTTTTGTTGCATTATGCCATGTTCATGCATTATTACCGTGCCATTTACTTGGGTGGTATGCCACCCCCATCAAAATGTAATAATACATTCTTTATTTTTATGCATATTATATAAACTACCTATTATGTGCTTGTGCATATATAAACTATTGCATATGCATGTCATGGCTGGTTCAACTCTATACTTTTAAAAGCATTATATTAACATAGTAAGGTTGGCATACTCAGTATCTGGGCAGTATGGAGATGTCTCCAAATAAAAGAGTCTACATCTATTGACATCGATATTCGAACTTTAATGACTTATCCATAGGCAGATTTGGTTTTAAGCGAGGGATTTAGTTTGCCTAGTCCCTAATCGAATAATTTATTGGGTGATATCGAGTGGTTATTCTATTATTCTCCTTCTAGAGTTATAAGTTCTCTTATTTGCCACCCCTAGGTGCACTTCCAATACTCCTTTCATTATTCTTTCATTTTTCTGTAATAAGAAAAAAGGAAAATGAAAAAATTAGTGTTAAATTAACGTGTTGACATCAACACCATGGTCATCGAGGGACAATGGACCCATGCTCGGACTTTAGATGGTGTTGACCCATTCTAAAAAATGCAAATGAAAACCTATGGATAAACCAGGATGTCATTATGATTAACATGTATCATCAACATAAGCAATATATTATTGAGTCATATGTTACTTTTATATTTCTCATGCAGTTGGTTATACAGGGTTCACAAGTGTCATAACGGATACTCGATTACATGTTTTCATGTTGACAATTTGTATAGAAAATGTTATACTATCAAATCTTTACATGATTTTCATATTCCTCACATGCTCAGCTACATAAGAGTCACAAGCATCGCAGTGGAGACCTAACATACTAGTTCCATGCACAATTATAACATGTTTACCGCGAGAAATGTAGAGTTCATCTATAGGTTAACCATTTTTTTCTTTTAAAATAGATTTTCAAAGTCCAGTTAAAAGGCCTTAATTATACCCCTTTGTTCTAAAAGGGAAAAATAAGAGATATCTATGGAGTCTAATGTCACAAAGTACTAAAATTGTAAGGTACATGCAAACAACACAACAATACCAACTCATGTGCAATTTTTACGTTCCTCACATGCTTAGCTATGCAACACTTGTGAGAGTCATAGTGGATACATAGTATGCACACATTCCACATGAATCAAATAGTTTAAGAGAAATATAGAACATAAACTAAGAATTTGACATCATTTGTAGATTGCAGGACAAATGGGTAGAATCTAGATAGTATAACAAACAAAGCTAGGTAGGATCTTAGTGGAAATTTCTATTAGTTTATCTAAATGTGCAAAGGTAAGACTTATTACTAAGGCTCCTCAAACGAGATCAGCTTCTAGCAAATTGGCTTCATCTATTTAAAAGCGGTTAAACCACATATAGCTTTTCTAACTCGAGTGGAATTAGAGTATCCAGTGTAAGGTAAGTACACGAGGGACTAAGGACCAAGGTGGAAGTATGCAAGTGTACTGTTATGGAAATTATGTAAGTAGATATTATATAATAAGAATTAACTCATTTCAAAATACTTCTCTTCGACTTCCAGTGGAGTCACCACTATGAGCGAGCTAAAGGCATCCAGGCACAATAGGTGGTTACGACTATAGCGCTGTGTGACAAAATGATTGAATACCTACTCATGGTGGAGTAGTGCAAGAATCTTTTCAAAATTTCAAAAAAACCTTGCATAAATAGAGTCACTGCCTAATCACTCAAGAAATTAAAAAATAACATCGAGACTTAGTAAAAATTATTCTTTAAATAGAGATTCTGAGTTCAAAAATTCAAGTCTACTTAGCTACTTTCTTTTTAGGTTTTACCTATTACACATCACCCTAGTTTCAGTATGATGGTAATATAATATATACACATCCAAATCTATAATAGAATAAAGCAAGAATAAGGAATATTTGTAATTATTTACATCACTTTCCTAGTAAATACCTAAAAAAGGGAAAAAGTATGGGAAAGTAAATCTAGTCTTAAGTATAATAAAAAACCTAAAAATAAAGATTAGAATAATAATATTGACATCCTTATAGTACATACAATCATCAATGAAAATAAGAATAGTAGAGAATGACACCATAATAAAAGATAATCCAAAATACCCAAGATAGCAAAATAAGCATCTAAAAATGACCAAAATAATAAAGTAGAACATTTATAATGGAGAATATATTTAAAACATGTGAACAAACTAAATATAGCAAAATGGGCTAAAATAACTAAACATTATCATAAAACGAACAAAATAACATGAAATAATTCTAAACAATCTAAAATACCTAACATGAGTAAAACAAAAGAAAAAAAACATGCTTTATATAAAAATAAAAAAAATATGAACTTTACATTGAACATAAGCTAAAAACCCAAACTTTGGACTAAAGGTGGAAACATTAAATACCTGGTGCATGTGGGTATATGATCCACATATTTGGAGCCCACCAAAATATATAAAAACAACCAAAACAATCAAAATGATGCCAATTCCACCAAACTTGCAATAATCCAACTATTACAATAGATTTTTATCAATAATCATAAAATTTCCCATAGAGCTCAACACAACAAGATTTAATCAAATAGGAAAGTAAGGAGTAAAAATATAGCAAATATAAAAAAATAAACATGCAAATGCAAACGGTCCTCAGAATTTATAACTAGACTTGTTTTGATTAAAAAGGTAGCAACTTTGTTTAAAACTATATAACACAAATTCATCCTAAACACTTGAATTCAAGATGGGTGAAAAATACAGCCTTTATACTTCTTAAAGCATGTTTTAACAAAGATTGAATTGGATTCAGTTCAAATGGGTTTAAATCCTAAAAAAAAAAATGGTTAAATTGTCCAAAATAGGTATTCAAGTCTCCAATCCAACATAGTAACAATATATGTGTCAAAAGGACTTTCCTAAACAATCAAAATAAGGGTATTTATAAACTTCATGGGCATGTTTAGGGATCCATGTGCGTATATAGCCTACCCACAAGCACTTGTAACTCATATGTGCAATGGTTAGACTAGCTACTTGCACACATATGTAGCTGATATGTGGGCATGGGTTGCATGCATCTCAATGCAAGTTTTAACTTTTTTTTTTTTGCGTTTTATGTGTTTTGGGGCATATCTACCCATTTAGTCATGTTTCGAGGCTAAAATGTCTCACCTTTATGGATTTTAAACTCGCTTTGTGGTTTTCTAAAGGCTTAGTGATGAGTAAGAACTTTTAAAGAATAAAAGTATATGTTCCCCATATTTTTACATTCATATGAATTTATAACTAGACTGTGTTAGGGTACCATTGAGATTTAAGGTTTAGTATCACCATTATTAGGGATTGAATGGATTAATATTGATACCAAATTAGTGTTATTTGATTCAGAAGTTTTTCTTTATTTTTTTCATTTTGTGCTCTAACTTTATGTAGAAATCTCCATTATTTTATGCGTAGAGCACATAACTTTGACAACCATATAGACCCCCTTGCATTATTGAATCCAAAAATTGATTCCCCCTCTTCCTTTCTTTGTTACGTTAGTTTATGTGTATGGTGACATGCTCCAGTAAAAAATAAGGCTAGAAAGGAGAGGTTTAGTCTTCTCATAATAACCTTAACTTCTCTAGTTAGATCTTGATTAAGGTTAGATCAACTTAACTAAGCCTAAATATTAAAGACTTCTTCCTCCACCTAAACCTTTCAAGACACTCCTTTCTTCTATCATTAACAACTCAAAATTTCAGCACTTTTCTTTTCTTTTTAGTCCTATAAATGAATACCTTCAGCCTCATTCCTTTTATCTCCAATTCAATCCCTCAATTAATTCACTTGCCTACTCATTCATCCAATAACTTTCAATTCACTCAATTTAGTCCATAAACCCTATTTCCTTTTGGTCCACACATCTTTTAAACTTAACTTCATATTTTTAATTTCCTCATGCAATTGTAACCTTCTATTTTTTCCAATTTAACATTTTTAATTTCTCTCTTTCGTACATTCACTGATTACTTGACATTTGCGATTACATCCAACTCTTTCATTACTTTTTGTTCCTTCCATTCCCTTCTAATTTAAGTTATATTCTTTATTTCTACATAATTTTGATTATTTTAAATGTCATTACAATTTGTAAATTCTTGCACCTTATATAATATTAGTCTCAATAATATACTACATTGTTTTATGCCTATATGTTATAGGTGAAGCAAATGCTAGTCTAGCAAGGGTACAAATGTGATAGAACATATGAAGACCATCACATTGCGGATCAAAAAAAGAGATAGCATAACCTCAAAAGAGTTCAAAGAAGCAAATTGAATAAGAAGAAAGTGAGAAGGAAGACTTGGCTAAAGGGTAACTCACCCAAGGCAATGAAGCCTCAACAAGCAAGGCCTAACCTTAGGAATCAAGGTCATCATCTAAAGAAGCTACACCAACCCCACAACTTAAGCCTTATGAGCCTTTAATTACATTCACTCAAAGGCTAAAAAAGCATGAGCACGATAAACAATTTGCAAAGTTCCTTAAAGTGTTGAAGAAATTATACATCAACATTCAATTTGTGGAGGCACTTACACAAATTCTTAAGTATACCAAGTTTCTCAAGGAGTTGGTGTCCAACAGACAAAAACTACAAGAATGTAAGACAATCACATTAAATTGAGAGTGTAGTGTTATAGTCTCTATAAAGATTTCCATAAAATATAAACATTTAGGGAGTCTAACAATCCCTTTTACTATTAATGATTTACTATTTCAAAAACCTTTATGTGATTTTGGTGATTCTATTAATCTTATACCTTTGTCTATTTTTAGAAAATTTAGGGCTTGGAGAAGTTAAAGGTTCCCACATATGTCTTCAATTGGCGGATAGGATGGTCAAGAGACCAAAAGGCATTGTGGAGGATGTTCTTGTGAAAATGGAAAAATTAATCTTTTCGATTGATTTTATAGTTCTTGACGTGGATGAAGATGAGAAAGTAATCCTAATTTTTGGCATGCCATTCCTTTGCAATGCAAAGACCATTATAGATATTCATAAGGGATTCTTTACACAATAGGTCAAATAAGAAAGATGTAAATTTGATGTGTATAAGGAAAAGACATGCTCTTTAAAATAAGACACTTGTATGAGAATTGATATGGTGGAGGATTGTGCAATTAAAGTCCAAAGACAAAGGTTGGTGAAATATTTATCAATTAAAAGATGTAGAGAAGTATTTAAAAGTGTAATCGATTAAAGAGGAATTATGTTTGGGAATCTCATCGGCCCAAAACACCATCACATTAAAGAGCTTCCCTAAAACACCACTCTTGAACCTCTATCCATTATCCAACCAATAAAAACTAAGCTTAAACACTTACTTCCTCATTGAGTATACAAAAAAAAGAATAAAGGAATAAAATGATAAAGTGGTTAAGCCCATGGACTTCATGATGGGAGTAAAGGTCCATTTTTTGAATTTAAAGAGTATAATATTTCCAAGAAAGTGAGTCTCGATGGTTCGTGCCTTCACAATCACTCAAAATTTCCCTCATGGTGTAGTTGAGTTGACAAATAAAGAGGGAGAGAAATTTAAAGTAAATGGGCAATGATTGAAGAAGTATTTTGGAGGAGAGGTGGACAAGCTTTGGCAAGTCACCCTCTTATAAGAAACAACCACTTGAAGTCATGCCATGGTCAAGTTAGCGATGTTAAAAATAAGAACTTCTTAGGGCCTCAACCAAGTTTCTTCAACTTTAGTTTTAGTTCTTTTATCTATTTAATTTTTATAGGTCTTTTCTTTTGTTTTAGCACTTTAGAATTAGGTTAGCTTTGATACCCCTTTACTCCTTTACCTTGTTATCAACAAGTTCATAATGAATATCAAGGGTTAAATGATACAAAAGCATCACAAAGACTTCAATAGGACCACTATAAATCATTAAAAGGGAGTGCACTAACCCTTTTAAAACTCTAATTGTATGATTTGTGCATATTTGGTGTGTGATAAATGCCTAATGTTTCCTAAGAAAGTAATATTTGTATATGGTGAATAGTCCTTTAAATATGATTTATAATGTGCCTTGTTCATATTTTGAGTAAAGATATTAGGTAAGACTTTACAAGAACTATGCCACGAGCCACCTACATTATACCACCTTAAGGCATGGCCATGTGCCCTTATAACATACTCATGCCAACTATAGAGTGCATTTTAAAGTTCCAAACATGACTGTGCACACCCTACGAAATAGTCATGCCACCATCAAATGAAATAACCTAAAAGCCGACACAACCACACAAGATTTCTTACACTACTTATTTGTTACCCAAACAGGACAATGTTCATTAATATGGCACACATTCACTTTTTTAATGTTTTTTTTATATAACTCATGCAAAACAATTATGGATATTTTGTTTTATACACTGATTATTTGTGAATTTTTCAAAAGGTGCAACAATATCAAATCAATATCAACAACTAAGCATAGCTAAAGCTCTCCCAACATTGAGGACAATGTTAAATTCAAGTGGGGGGGGGGGGGGGGGGCAGTGTTTCTTTTCCTTTTCTAGTTTCCTTAATGAATCTTCCTTTTCTTTTCATTTATGAACTCTCCATTTTAGAGTTATAGTTAGTATCATATCCCCTCAACTTGTGCTAAATTTTGAAAACTTTGAACTTTTTAAAAAATATTAATTGTGTATTGTGTGAAATAAAATGTTTTTGCTTCGTTATATACCTTCAAGGAATGAGCCTAAAATTAGCCCATACTTAACAAAAGCATGAAAATTCCTAGTATATAGCATTCACATATGTAATAAAAACTAGTTTTACTTAGTAAGAATTCACACAACTTATATTCATGTCATTTATTTGAGTTAGGTTAGCATTTTAGGAGCAAGTAAAGTTAAGTAATAATTGCCTCACTTTAGAAAGAGTAGGGCAGTGGAAGGCAAAATCAATTGCATGAAAACTTTCAAAAGTAGCTAGTTGTTTCAATCAACTTAAGTAATAGGAACAAATAAACAAATAAATAAAAATTAATTGGAATCTATCCTTTGCTATAAGTTGATAATAAGTTTAGGGCAAGTTACCCATACTTATTTATAAATTCGATACTGATAAGAGTAAATCTACTCCAATGCTCAAAAACTCTAAGTAAGTTAGGGGTTATAAAAATCCAGGGCATTAGCGACGACTAATTCTATTGTTAATCCGTTACTAGTTTAATTTAGTGAGAGAGAATAACCATAGGGAAATATTGGGTCGCTAATTTGAGTAGTGACAGTTTAGAGAAACCATCGCTAAGCATTACGACGGATTAACGATAATTTCAATTTTATGACAGCCAATTATCCGTCGCTAAATTTTTCATCCATCTCAATTTTAAACTGTTGCTAATTAGAGATGGATATAGTTGTCCATTGCTGATTAGTCACAATATTATTCGTTGTTATTTCATGACGGTTGAAAAAATATTTTTTTTGAAAAAAAATAATTCAATTTGTATTTTAATATGAATATTTGAAAATAAATTATAATTATTTAGGGAATTAAATACACTCATGTACTTACAAAAGTGAATTAATCATCATATACTGGATTAATATCTTCATCATCATCACCTTTTTCACCTTCATCTTCATCTTAAAATTCTTCTCCCGTATCTTCATCTTCTACTTCTTTCTCTTCTGCATGTTCATCTTTATTCACTAATTGTCTACTTGATGATCCAATTTCATCAATGTCAGCATAGATACCATTTGGGCCAGCTAAAGATACTTTCTGCACATTAGTTTCAATTTCATATAATCTACCTTCGTCTTCTTAGAAGGGTATTTCCACTGGAGCATTTAATTATAGGTTATCAACAATATGTCTAGCTTTGACTTTACGAACAACTAACATTTCACTTGATGTCCTCTGAGTTGAAGGATAAAAAGTATAATAAACTTAAGTAGCTTGAGATATGAGAGTAAATGATTCGTATTTTATTAAATGTTTGACCCTTGTGAACATCAATAAGTCCATATTTATCTTGGATGCGGGTGCTATAAGGACTTGGATCAAACCATTTGCATTTGAATAACACCGTTCACTTAATTGGAAGTGCAGGGTGTTCCAACTCGAGTATGTTTATCAACTAACCAAAATACTCTATATAATTTGTAGTATGACTATATCCTTTTATGCAAATTGCATTATTGTTTATAGTTCGATGTTCACTGTGGCCAACTATGTGAAATTTGTATCGACTGATATAGTACCCTTTATACGACTTCATCGTATACAAGGGTCTAGATGCGACATCTTTAAGCATTCTATCATTGATATGATAAGACTGGAAAAAATATATTTTATATAAATTATTATTATTTACATTATATTTACTATATTGATAATTGTACTTAACACATTAATTGTACTCACAAAATCTCTAAACCAAGCTAAAAATTCTATTTCTAATTTCTTATCTACTTTATCTGGTTGAATGTAAGGATTATATTCCCCCAATCATGCTTCGTGCATGTTAAATAAAGAAAAAAATTACTTAAAATTAAATACATAGGAAATAAATTATATGTCTATTAATTATATATATATACATACTTCACATATGGTTTAACTTCATTGTAATTCAATAATATGTATGTACGAGTTGCATCATACTCCAAATCATCGAGGTGTCTCCTTCTCGCAACACCTAATGGTCTCCCACAAGTTTTGAAAATTGATGGCATATAAGGATCTTGTGCTTTATCAACCCCAATCGCATTATGCGGGATCCTTTACTGCCTTGTTTGCACTGATGACTTGAAATAATGAGCGCAGAATGCTAAAGATTATTTTAGAGATATGCATTAGCAATTAACCTTTCAACCTTAGCTTTGTTGTGAACATAATTTTTTAACTTTCGTAGATACCTAAACACATTTCAATTTTTACACTAAATAAATGCACGTATTACTCAAATAAAAAATGATGCAATAATTTATAGTACAACTATATTTCTTTCTTACATTTCAAATTGATATATCCAAATATATTTAAGCATAGGTTTTTAACATTAAATAAATTAATAGAGACATAATTTCATGATCCTTCTCCAATTATATTTCAGTAAAGTTTCCTCTCATTTCTCCAATATACTTAATTGAATAAAAGGCACGATCCTAACCTATTTAAAAATACAATGTTTACCACTATAATAGACACTCTAACAAGTTTTGGTAGAGTTTTTCCATAGTTCTCCAATTGTAACAATTAAAAAGATGTTATCATTCATATGATATCAGAACCATTACCAATTTACATATGAGTAACAATAATTTCTTAATTACAATCGGAGAACAATTATAGGAAACAAGCCAAAAAATGTTAACTATGTCATTATAGTGCACATAGACATTTGTATTTATAAACTATCTACTCGGACAATTCCATTTTATCCCTCCATCAAGTGGGATGTAACGAAATGAATATCTAAGGTTATTTATTATTCTACAAAAGAATGATGATTAATTCTATCAAAATTTTGGCAGAGTTTCGAGATAACGTAACTCAAGCAGATCGACCTTATATTACATAAGGTCAACCAATTAAACTGATATACCTGCAAATTTCAAAAACATTCCTAATATTTCAACCTTATACGCTCAACTACAATACAACAATGTCATCATCACAAGTACTTCTAATTCATAATAATTTTCCATAATATATCATTCAAAATATAACAATATCATTTTACCTAAATTCATAACAAATAAATTATCAAATTAAATTTAGTAGAGAATAATTAACCAACATTGCAATTATTAATGAAATTATTTATGTGCATTAATAGCAAGGTTAAAGTTGATAATTAACATTTTTTATATGATACAAAAATAACTAACGTTGTTTAATTATATAAGTATTATTATTATAACTTTCTCACTACATATATATATATATGTGTGTGTGTGTGTGTGTGTTTCTGTGTGCATATATATATATATATATATAAACACACACACACACATACATACATACATACATTTAATTAAGTAAAATATTTCACTAAGTTATCAACAAATGTAATAATTTCAAATAATAATTTCATTAATTTTTTTAAATTAGAAATATAGAATTAATCCAAATTAATTAGGTTAACCCTAAATTAGTTCACATATATACATGAAATTAGTTTCCTATATACATGAACTTATTTATCATTAAACAAATAAAATGAAAATTAAATAAATATTTTTCCACAATTATTGTTTTTTCACAACTAAACAAACGTTTTTCAACAATTATTTTAACGCAATTACCATAAACCTTAAAGAAATATTACTATATATATAATTATAGAGAAAATACCTATTTCTTGTAGCCTAATTGAAAAAAAATGATGAGAGCAACCGGACATGTATTATAACTGAAATTGGGAGTAGGAGTATGTGTTAGAATATATAATTAAAAAAAAGACAAATATACCTAGTGGCTAGTGGCGACACTTCCAAGTGGCCGGCGATAGTGGCTTATGGTATGGTAAGTTAGTGGCTAATGGTGGCTGATTTTTTTCTTTATTGCTCCTCTCAATTTTGTGAAATAAAGAAAAAGATGAAGTTGGTTAAGTGATTATAATTTAGTGAAGGAACACTGTCTGTCACTAATCCATCGCTAAATTAGGGTTTTCAAATTTCTGTGCTCCTTCTAAGAATAGCAATAACTTTTGAATAATTGTCATTAATTAGCATTGAAAACTCCAATCTATCACTAATTAGTGATTACAAATCCCTTATTAACTCGCCATAAAGTTTGTGTGTGCTTTCTCACTATAAATTAGTGACTGCAAGAAATTTCCATCATTAATTAGTGACTTTCCGTCGTAAAGTTGTCATAACACTTTTGGTTCTCTATCCCCACCGCAAATCAATGATGTCTTCTTGTATTTATCATTGAATCCATTGCTAAGTTTCCAATCTCATCAACCTTGTTGCTTTTTATTGTAAAGCCATTGTTATTTTGCAAGGATTCCATTCCTCGCTAATTATCCGTTGCTATTTTCATGATTTTTTATAGTGAATTGGTCACCTATGCCAACTTCTACGCCTAAAGGAGTGAAGAGTATAAAAAAGCTAGACAAGCAATCAAAATGAAGAAAATCTATTTCAATGCTGAAAAGTTCGAGTAAGGTAGGGATTGTACTGTTAGTGATATGTCCTACACCTGTTATAGCCATATTGTGACTTTGTCATTTTGCATTCTAATAATAAATAGGCATTTTTATTATTTATCTCTCTTAAATTCCATGAATAGTTAATTCTATCAAGTGTGTGACTTGATAGTAAAACTCTTAGATGAAAAATTAAATTATATTCTAAATCATCCCTAGTCGGTTATTATTATGGAAAAATAATGAACGAAGACTTGTTTGAGGTTGACTGATGATCATGTTTTACTGATCATGTATATGATGTTGTAAGTCAAATCATAAGTATATAGGATGTACTAGATTGACCCGCTATGAGAATACTACATGAATAATTGTCATAAGTTATTCTCATCATAATGATATTATTTTAGTCCTTTGACCTGAGATCAATAGAGTCCTACATGATGAGTTGTATATTTTGATACATCCTAATGTTGTCTTTAACAGAATGATATAATAGATTATTGTTGGATATATAATGAATCATGTGAGGAATATGAGTGATCAAGAAAGAATTTGTCCCTCATTAATAATGAGAAAGATATCCACAGGCCCCTCGATAAGTTAGACTGAATATAAATTCATGGCCATACTAAAATTAATTGATGAGGGATTATCAATTTCAGTCTACTTAAGATTGAGAAATAATGTGATTAAATTATATAAGGATGACATAAACCATACCTTATATATATCCAATCGAAGATATCGTATGACAAAAGGACTATAATATTTATTGTGGAATAGGTTATATCGGATTACCAACCTTTATATGACTTGGGTAGTCATAATATCTTGCTAGAGACCACTTATGACTTGTAGGCTAGAAATGAGATTTCAGGCCTACTACTAATGTTGTGGGAACCTACAGGGTCGCATATTTAGAAGAGGCCTAAAACGGATATTGGGTATATCTGCCTAATAAGGTAGTTTTCTCTCTTTGCATATATATATATAAATATATATATATATATATATATATATGTTTGTGTGATTTATTTATGGTAATAGTTACCATAACTAAATTTAAATTTGAATTTAATCCTTTATAAGGAAATTGTATTTATATATATATCAAAAATTATTTTTGGTATATAAATAAAATCCTTTTATAGGAAAGTGAATATTGATATACCAAAACTGTTTTGGTAAATGAGTGGTTAGTAAAACCCTAAAGGATGTATATATATACATTTTTTATAGGGTTTCTATTCCAATATTCATTCATATTTTTGTTCTTTTGAGAAACGAAAAACACATAGAGAAAATTTATGAGAAAGGTGCTAGCACACCAGCACTACTTAGGGCATCTTGTTTCTGTGGATACTGGTAGAGAACATTGCTCTAATAGCAACGTCTTAAATCTAACAAAACATATAAAAGCTCAAGGTAGGGTATCACCAGAGTGAACCCCCTCTCATCCTTTTTCCAGTCTCGCCTTGTGATCATCTTGGTGAGATTTTGGAATTAATTTATTAATTCAACTGAATTACATGAATCCTGTTAGTGTTTTGAATGATTAAAATTTTTATTTCCACTATATGTTTATCATTTAAAACCCAACATGTTCACCAATGTTATTTCTATGCCAAAAAGATTGAAGAGTATGAATATGCTTAAGACACCTTAGTTAGGCCATTTATTGAGTAACTTGGGGTCAACATCATAAACATGGGCATTCATGTAAAAAGCAATTGACTCAATTAGAAACTATGCCTCATATTCCTAAATAAAAAATAAAAATAAAAATAAAAATAATCCTTTAAATGGAATAAATAAGTTTTAGTGTACTTCTTCTGAATTAAAGAGCTACTTACTAATCTTGGTTTAGTGTAATTAATATATCCCAATGGCGTCACTCTTATGTCTACATATTTTTTTAATGGAGCTTCTTTGATATAAGAGTAATGTGATTAACTCTCCTTGATTTCTAAATTACTAAGCCTCTAATATTGAGGGCCTGTTTAAGTATTGGATTAATTCATACTTCGAATAACCTATTGCATGTGATTATATTATAACTAGAAAGCTCTTATTTATGCTAGTAAGTCTTGAGTGGTTGATTTCTCAATTGCTTCAGGATCAATAAATGTTTAAGTATGGGGGAGTTGATAAGTGCATAAAATACATACATTTTAAGCACTATTCCTTGAGATTTCTTATGTTTAGTTAAGAGATGTTATTATTTTCTTGTAATTATAGAATAAAATAGTAATTTTTTAGGAAAGTATGTAATTGATTATTCCTTAGCCTTTTTTAGTATATTTAAATTTTTTTATATCTTCTCTCATAATTCCTTTCGTGGTGTCACATATTAGGCAATACGAAATGGACAAACAAGGGTGTGCAAGCTTCATAAAAGGTTAAGTCAAGTCTAGGAAAGCAAAAGTTAGCTTAAGAAAAGAGGATTTAAAGGAACATAGTAGCGCACAGTTGTGCATTATCATGACATAATAGTTCTTGGAAAATTTTTAACTAGAAAGCAAGACATAAAAGCAGGCACAACTGTACGCCATGCTTGAACAACTGTGCTTGAATATGTGCAACTTAGGAAGGCCATTCAACAATAGGTATATTTATGTTATAAGGCTGCACGGTTGTGCACTATGCCTAATATAACCGTGCAAGGTTGAAGCATGGTCATGTGATCTTATTCAAGCTAGCACCTTTAGAGTTTGATAGAGCTATTCTAAAAAGTGAGACAACCATGCACTAGACCATTTTATAACTCACTTACTTTTGTCTTATTCAAGGACATATGGAGGGAATGTGCTTTCATTCTAGGGAAAATTCCAAGGTATGAAAGGAGGTATAAAAGTATTATTTTTTAGATAAGGAAGAGGGGGGATCATTCTAATATTTTATGCTTTACTAGCCACCACTAAGAAAAGAGAAAAACCAATCATATTCTCCATTAACATCATTATATTCTATTACATTTATAGCCACCCACCTACATTACTCCATTTTTCTCTTTAAGATTTCATCTAGAAGACATCATTCACTCAAGCAATCAAGACAAAAGTAGAGAATCTTCATTGGGAGTCAAGATTTGTGGAAAGATCTACTTAAAGGGGGTTTATTTATTTATATTCTTCATCATCTTCTTGTCTACTCAAGTTATTATCGATGCTGAACATGAGATTCTTTATATATTATTTTGTATTTATTTTTGTAAGGAGTGGCTAGTTTTCTTATAATTGGGATTTTTAAGCTTTCAATTTGATGTAAACAAACTTTGAGTTTTTAATCTTTAATAAAAAAGGTGTTTTTATACATGGATTTGATCTTTGAACTTAATGCATGCAATAGCTTAGCCAACTATTATATTAATGTAAATGACATTATTAGATTGAAAGATTAATTATGTTATAGATCTTAGATTAAATCTATTAGTTTCTCAAGTAGTTGAGGGACACTTAGGATATTAATATTGCTACAAATGTCTTGTTCTTAAATTTTATTTTTAATTTGTTGAATGATTGATGGGGTGAGAGCCCCAACCTATCTTTAATGCATAATATATTAGTCAATGATTGTGAATGCTTGAGAGAGATTTGTAAGGTCTTATAGTGGCATGCTTAATATAGTACACTAGTTTTTGTTATTGATGAAAGTGATTAGTGTGTGGAAATCAAATAAGGGGTAGGAAATTCCAACTTCACATATTTATTGAGAACAAAATCTTAGAATTGATTGTGTAGTTTAATGCCTTAGTTTAATAAATTATACTCCATTACTTATTGTAGTTGTTAGTTAACTATCTGCTATTTCAATTGTCTAAATAAACAAATGCTAAGATTAAGTTCAATACTCAATCATCACTCTACATGGGAATGATATCTTTTTATACTACTTGTACGATCCATGTGCTTATAGTTTGACTAAACCAATAAGTACCATTTTTAATATACATGCATCATTTTCTAAATTTTTTATGCTTTAGTTATAATTTTTACTAGGTTTCATCTAATAATATATCGCGTTACCATACAAACCTATTTTTTTATACACATGTCTATTCAAACCAAAGAGATTGTATCAATTGTAAGCATCTTATGCTCTACTTCCCAATTAAAGTAAGCTCATTCATCAAATTCAACCCCATGACATATGTGCACTATAAATTTCTCAATAAATGCTCGATCTATAAAAAACATAACTAAACTTAGGGGTGTTTTCTACTAACTACCCATTAAAATACACTAAAAACATATAAACGTATAAGTTTTTCATTTCATGTAGTCCTACATTTCACAATCCCAAGTGATTTTTCATTTCTCAAAATTAAGTGTCTCAACAAGCAAAAATATTTTTCATTATTCATATCAAATTTCTTTTTACTTTACTAGATATTGAAGGAGATATATTCATATATAAACCTCGCCACTTATTTCATTTTTGCACTATAATGCCTTACAACTTTTTTTTTGTAATAGTTAAAAAGGTTTAGTTAAATATGAATTTTTACAAAAATTCAACATGCATAAAAGGAAAAGAAAGTTTTATTTCACATTCATATATGAGAGCGAGGATGTGATGTGAATCCAAGCGCCATGTCCAATAAGTTTCAAGGAGATAAGGATCCATTGAGAGTTCTAGAAGGCCCAATGACAATGTCAATATCAAAGAAGCTTCAAGAGGCCAAAAAACATAAACATATTCAATCCAAATAATTGAGGGACAAGAGGAAATCTAATAAATATAGTTAGTTTTTTCAAATCAAGCTTTAATTGATGGCATGGACAATAATAAGTGGAGTTAATGCATTAATTAATGGCAAGGACGAGTACATAAGGTGTTAATGCATGGAGTTAAATTTTAACACTACTTGGGACATGTTTTAAGCCATTTTCTTATTATAAATACTTAACAATAAATGTATTTAAGTGTTAATAACTATTGGAAACATGTATATATTAAATACTTGTTAGTGGGTGGTTAAGACACTTAATAGGCATAATTGTTGGTTAATGGCCATTAACGCTATTATAATCCCATATGAGTGAGTTTAGAATAGGTTTGTAAGCTTGGCCTTACCATCTATATAAACAAGGCCCTTTCTTCTTTGTAAAAAGCTTAGAATCATGCATGATTAATGAAAATTAGAGTGTTTTCTCTTTATGGTTGCTAAACCATATGTTCTTATCGAAGTTTATATTTGAGAGAATATCCTTTTAACTTATCAATCTATTTTTTAAGCGATAGATTATAGCACCTTATCTATAACATTTGTTGCTTATTTATTACTAATTCAAAAAGTCAAAGTTTTCATATAGCTTTGGTTATTTAAACTAACTAAACATGAGGTGAATGACGCAAATGATCATGGGATAACTTTAGCAAACAAGGAGAATTTGGATCCATTGAGCTATACTGGAGGCCCAATTACACGAGCAAGAGCCAAAAAGATAAAAAAAAAGCAATTATGGGGCTCGTTCAAAGTCATTTAGAGCTTATGGAGAAAAGCCCAAGCGAAGTCAAAGGTTAACTCATGGTCAATAGCCCGCCAAGCATGGATTTAAGCTCAAGATTTATGCATTTAATTCAATATAAAAAATTATAAGAGCTTACTTGGGCCACAGGGAGTCCAAATATATGAATTGGGCTAAGGGCAGCAAAGAGCATATGTTGGGCTTTATTTATAAGTCTAAAATTCATACTTGGCTGAATATGCATATGGAAGCCCAAGCTACATTATTTCGGCCAAACCTTTATGTTTTTTTATTATTTAGTTGTTATCCTAGTCTAATTAGGAAAATAGTCATTTATTATAACTAGGAGAGTATCATTTATTCTAATTAGGAGAGTAGTCATTTGTTTCCTACTCTTAAAAGGATTTGTTTAGTTTTTTTAGGGTTGTCTTACAATCACTCAATACAATCGTTTGATTACAGAAAGAAAATATTGTCCATTCTATTTTCTCTTCTGGAATTCTGTTTTGAGTCCCCTTTCTCTGAAGGCAAGGGGGTCTTCTTATAGGCAGGGGCTTGGGCAGAAGACAGGCTGGCCATCATGGAGCTGGAGACCTTTTGGTCCGTAATTGGCGGTAGCAGACTGATTGAGCTTACACATGGAGTGGGTCCTTTCCTCACATGGGAAGGATTGGAGTTGGAGTCACATGGGTGAGCTAGGAAAAGCAGGAAAAAGGCAGACAACATAATATTGGGTCTGCAAAGTTTTTTATCTTTTACTCTTTTTTTTTTTACTTTTACTTTTATAGAAATGGAAAGTAAATACAAAAGTAAATACAACTAAAAATAAATACAAAATACATGATACGAAATATATACATGTATAATCAGAATCCACTATTGCCAAAATAGTCACTGTTATCCCCCAAGTCTATAATAGGCTCAGAAGATGACGAACTTGAAGAGTCTTTAGGCAAAGAATCTTCAGGCACAAATCCTTGTTTGGAAGAGGAAGTTCTATTGTCCAGAATCTGTTGGAGTGTTTGGTAGAATTCTTCTTCAGTTTGAGCACCAGCTAGTCTCGGCATTGCAAAAGACTTATATGCCAGAAAAATAGTAGTTTCCTTCGGGCATGGAAGTGAATTATGTTTGACTAGCCAATTATTGACCTTTTGAAGAGTTATCTTCTCTTTGTATAAGAATGCATCCCACCATTTGACTTTGTATCTTCTGGTGAGGACGGTTTGACCATCTTTTTACATTCTGTAACTGAAATACCACACACAAACCCATGGTAAAAAGAACTTTGTGCAAAAAATGAGAAAAGGGGTAATTCTTTTTTCATTTGGAGCGGGTTGGTAATGTTGTTTGAAGAGGTCAAAGCAAGGCTTGACTTCTGGTATAAGAGTTTTAGGAATGTTCCCAAAATGAGTCCACCATTGTATGAACCAGGAGGGAAGTTTGGAAGTTTAGAATTCTCTATCGAAAAAGAATAGCCATGAATGAGATTGACTATCATTTTGAATAAAAAAGGTATTATACCAGGCCTGTTGATAGTCCCAATAGTTGAAGAATTGGCAATGGCTGGTTCGGGTATAAATGTCTGCACCGAAAGGTTTGACCTTATTCAATGTCTGCACCGAAAGTTCTTGCAAGCTCTTTGGGTCAACAAAGGAGAGGCTTGTGGCTTGAACAACACCATCCTTGGAGGTCTTCCTTGCCAACCTTGTGTTTCAAGCTAGAGGCTTCACATTTGGGGAGCTCAAGCTTGTAGATCACCATCAACTAAAGCTTTTCAAGCATGCTACCAACTAAGGAGTATGTAAGTGTTACAATATCTCTTAGTTATTAGGTCTCCCTCTTGAAAGCATGATTTGGTTGCTATGTTGTTGGTATGTTGTTCATTATGCATGTTTAGCTATGTAAGAGTGCATGTGATATGATCTATGGGCATAAAAGTGTTTGTGTTAGATGCAACTGTTGCATGCAATAAAAAATTTTAAATTCCGCATTTTTATTGTTCCTCTACACATACTTTCCTTTATATCCAAGTCCGTCACTTCCACACCATATGAGATATGGCAT